>BPLS01000542.1:10423-29808 GCA_019656275.1 Rhododendron kiyosumense
GTCATTTTTTTGTATATAACTCTTTAGTCAAAGTGATTCCTAGCTTAATCGGAAAAAATAGGAGATCCATGTATATTTTCAGTCAATTGCAAATCTCACTAAGGGCACATACTAGTGCTACCCTGCTAGGAGTCTAGTACACATGTCAATTACCAAATCTCTGGACAGTATCGAGCATTACAGTGTTCTATACACTTATCAGAATTTTGTATGTAGTAGATATGATGTTAACAACGTAACCATTTACAAAATCCAAATCCATCACCACTCACAGAAAAAATTAACCAGATAGTGCACTATGGATGATGTAAAGGCTCTCAAGTTCAAAATTCAAATATAACCATTATACTGTTCTTACGGACAAGAATGAGACGACAATCCGACTTAAAGTTTTGCCACATGAAATGATAATTATCTTTCAACACCAGATAGATCATAGAAGCCAGGGACAGCAATGGAGTACCTATCACAAAAAAAGTTAGCAGGGAGTTACAAAAAAAGGGGTGTTTCATTCAATAAGCATATTTCAACAGTTACAAAAAAAGTTAGCATGGAGCCAGGGACAACAATGGAGTTCCTATCACATACCAAAGGGGTGCTTCATTCCACAATACAGCAGCAAAAAAATTGGGGAAAGCCAAAGGCTCCACAAAGCAGCTACACTCATAAATCAGTAACAGCTCTTAACAAGCAGACAGAAGCCAATCATTCAATAAGCATATTTCAACAGTTAAAAAAAAGTTAGCAGGGAGCCAGGGACAGCAATGGAGTTCCTATCACATACCAAAGGGGTACTTCATTCCATAATACAGCAGCAAAAAAATCGGGGAAAGCCAAAGGCTCCACAAAGCAACTACACTCATAAATCAGTAACAGCTCTTAACAAGCAGATAGAAGCCTTATACTACAAAATAGGGATGGATTTTATTGAAATTCCCTTCTTTTCATATTTCCTCACTACGTCCCAGGGCTTCTCAAAGTGAGCTAACTGGACTAAAGCATCAATAAATGTGTTACATGTATAAGCATTTCTAAAAAAATAGTCACAACGACAGCATCATCACTCCTAAAACCAAGTCCAAACATGACAATGAAAAAATATGTTGAAGTTCTCTAATGAAAATGTCATTAAGAATCCTTTCAAAAGAACATTCCTGCTCCCTTATTCTAAAAGGCAATCCCAGAATTTCTCAAATCCTTTGTACAAGTTATCCTGTTGTGCCTACCAATCTTCTCACCCCTGCTGCACTTTATACCTTTAGTATCAACTCTCCAAAAGCTCTTTACAAGTTCCCCTATTATGTGTACCAACCTGTCCGCACCTGCTGCAAGTAACTTTTCTGGTCTTTGCTCCTGTTGATGGTATCCTTTCTGTCCGAGGTCGTCCGAGAGGTCTCTTGCCCAGTGGAGGAAGAAGAATATCATCAGCAGCATCAAAATCAACATTCTGCCAAATCCTAGGTACAGGATTGATGCATTTCGAATATGCCTCACGATAAGATTCAGAGAAGAAGCAACGTTCTATGTAATCATTTAAGTCCTTCTTACTTTTCTTCAATGCACAAACACCATGAACGCATGGGAACATGTTTAGCTGCCGATCTCCACAAGAACAACTACGATGTGCAATGTCAACACCAACTGACGGATCAGATTGCACTTCATATAAATCTCCATTTGACCTAACTACATTCCATGTCTTCGATAGACTAAACAACTCAACCAGTTTCTTGTCCCATTTTGGACAAATAACAATTTTCCACTTTGTTGCCAACTCCCTTCTATCACACATTTGGTCCATTAACTTCAGTCTAATCTTATCAACAAGTTGAGTTATTGGCAATCGACACTCCTTTTTTATCCAATTATTAAAGCATTCAACAAGATTGGAAGTCAACTCACCATATCTTTTCCCTGGGAAATAAGGATGACACCAATGCTCATTTTCTAATCTTGACAGAAATTCAGTAATTTTTACTCCACCATCTTGCTTGAGTTTACCCAAAAGCTTGTCACACTCTTGTACATTCGTTGCACAAGCACACCTATGGAATAAGGCCACAATATATTTCTTCTTTTTTGTGTCTAACCCCCCCATATGCTTTCTTAAATTGGCTTTAAGATGAAGTAGACAATAAGAATGAGGTGAAGACGGGAAAACAGATTCTACGGCGCTCGTAACAACCCTTCATGGCGATCAGATATAAACACTACTTCCTTATCAAAATCCAGAAAATCTCTCAACTTCAACATAAACCAGTGCCAATTTTCTGAATTTTCAGAATCAACAACAGCGACACAAATGGGATATAGACCTACAATCAATACAAAAGGGGGAGTAAATAAAATAGCTGATAAAGCATTAAACCAATCAAAATATGGACAACACAATTGGACAAAGCTTTACTTGTTCATGTTGACGAACGATCAAAATTTGCTTCAATCAGTCCTTAGAGGCCAAGGTGATTTCCATTTCGATTATTTTTATTTATTGGGAAATATAAACAAATGGAGGGAAAATTAAATATAAGAAGAAAAGAAGGTCATAGATAAGGAATTGTTTTCAAATTCATCATAATGGATTAGCTATCGTGGCTCGCTGGTTCTTATGACATCATGTGAAGTTCAAAGCAGAGGCTGTGAAAAAACACTCGGCCAAAATGGTAGTAAAAGAATTACGCTTTCATCAATTTGCACAACTGGAACATTGGAAGAATTCAAACGGTGCAACGAAAACGTAACAATACTATGGCCGGGTTATCTACGAGCACTTCTTGGAACAGACGCTACGAAATTGAGAGCGAGAGAGAGAGAGAGTTTACCTAAATCGCGATCAAACCCTAGAAAATCGAGAACAGACGCTACGAAATCCCCGGCAAGCAGAGAGACCGAAGTTTGCGCGAAGTGGAATGAGACGAGCGAAGTTTGAATGAGATGAGCGAGAGAGAGAGTGTGTGTTCGTTTCTGTTTTGATGGGTAAGGATATTAATGTAACTTCACATGGGTAACTAGAGTTAGGCGTAAATAAAAACCTGATTAATCCTTAATGGGAATTTTACACATGTTTCTAATACCGGCCGGTAAATCTCTGAAAGGAATATAGAATGGAGGACAGAAATTTATGCAGAATGAGGGGACAAATCTGGAGCATTGGTTGTCTTTTCGATTCAAACACTCCTCTACTTCTATATCAGGGAAATATTTAAGACTAAAAAAGGAAATAGAATAGAGGACAGAGATTTATGCAAAAGGAGGGGACAAATTTGGAGCGTTGGTTGTCTTTTCAATTCAAACACTTCCTTGTCATATTATATAAATATAGATTAATCATCTCCACTATTATAAACTATAGTTTAAAACTTTAATAATTATATTTATAAGATACCAATTCTTAATATCTTTTGATAGGATAAATATATAATGCACATCCTTGTGGTTATTTTATATGGGCCAGGTTGTGTTTTATTCTAAAAGATATTCCCAAGCTTATTCCATTTTGAAGTAGTGAAATTTTGCCTGAAAAAGTCATCGGCCGGAGGTGGTCCCCGGTCGGAAGTGGTTGTGGGGTGGAGGTTAGTGAATTTCACTAATTTTTTGAAGTAGTGAAATTTCGTTGGAAAAATTCATCGGCCGAGGTAGTCACCGGCCGGAAGTGGTTTTGGGGTGGAGGTGGTAGATGGTGATGAAAACTTTGCAAAGATAATAAAATATGAAATTATATTTAGTTAAGGGTAAAAGAGTAATCTTCACATGAAATTGTCCTTAGAGATAAATAAAAATTGAGTTCATCCTTAATGGGAATTAAGCACTAATTTTCTAGACCCACATGTAATTTTCTGTATTCCTTTTTCAATCTTAAAATATTTCTCTGATATAGAAGTAGAGGATTCAGTAATGAGGTATGATTTTGATTTAATTTTGTTTCCTTTTCCAAAACCTAATTTTGTTCCCTTCTCCTTTTGGTTCAAAATTTGAAACCTTTTGCAATACTGTGTTTCTCTTTCTCTCTCTTCTTTGACTTTCTCAAGTGTAATGATCTCCTACAGTTTCTGAACGACGGCAGTTCTTCCACTCCACAAGCCAATTGTTCTTCTACACAAGTTTGCACCTTCTCTCTCTCTCTCTCTCTCTCTCTCTCTCTCTCTCTCTCTCTTGTGGGCTCTCCAACCGGCGCGCTCGAGAGTCGCCACCTGGATTTTTAAGTTGGATGATCCGAGAAACCAAGGGTTTGTTTTGAAAAGAAAGGTTTCTGGTCTAGCGAAAAACGTTGAGATTTTAGGTTTGGGAGTCACGTTATGAACGGGAAAGATTTTGTTAAAAAGAAAACAAAAAGCACCCTGCTCGCCCGGCAAAGCTGGTCTCTACTAAACATTTTCAAAGGGAAAAAATTTCATACATTTTTCGAAAAATAAAACTCTTTGATAAACAAGTAAGAGGGGAAGGGGGCATGGGAAGATATATCACGTCAGCGTGCACATTGTGCTGTCTATACAAAAATGATAAGAGTGTGATGCTATAAGATGAAATAACTTAATCAATAAACTGTCTAGATCAGAACCACTCTCGCATGGCTTACCATAATGCCGCACATGGCCTTTCAGTATACCGTTGTGGGCTACCACAGCCCCGGGTCGATCGGGGCGGCCCGATGAACATGCTTTGATTTGAACTGTGGGCTACCCGCCCGGATTTTGAAAAATCGAAGGAGTCGCCACCCGGATTTATGGTTCGCCACCCGAGAAACAGTTTTGATTGAAAATAATTGATTGAAATTGAAAACCAGAGATTTGTTTTGGGTTCGGAAGCCATGTTACGAGAGGGGAAGGATTTTACGGCACCCCTCTCGCCCGACGCGATGTCGGTCTCTACTCAATGTTTGTGGGATCTTGTCGACAATATTTTGTTTCATGAAACAATTAGCAAGCATCCACAGATATATCAAATAAAGTGGTGTATGCATGTGCAAGGTGTACAAGGTGCAATTGAATGATGAAATAAGAAGATAGAATAATTTGTCATTGGAATCACTCCCAAGCGCTCGGGAGTGCTCCTGAGCGCTCGGGAGTGTTGTCAAGCCACCCTGCAAATTTTGGTTAGCCATATTCACATGCTAGTACTGCCAGCAAAACACAAAGAAATCAAAGTATATAAATGCTCAGCCAGAGGCCTAAACAGCTAAGAACTTGTCTTAACCATTCAAACCTTGCTTCCTTGCACCTGAAAATAAAACTAACTAGGTTCTAGAAGGACCAGTGCACACCCAATATTTACTAAAATATAGGAGAAACAATACTTAGCGACAAAATAGGATTTTAATGGTGGCAGTACTCCTGAGCGCTCAGGAATGGTCCTGAGCGCTCGGGAGTGAATAGAGCGCCCCGAAAAGATTTTGTTTCTTTGTGCTCCTCTTGCTTTTATTGCTTGAACTAAAATCAAATGAGCTCATAACCAGTATGATGAACTGGTATGGGCCCATGATTCCCCTCAGAAGTAGAAAAACAATAGATTTTAAAGTATAAAGTGAGCCTTTATACCTTTTGCTTCACTTGAACTTGGCTTCTTGGACAGATTTGAATGCTTGAAAATTGATTGAAAACAGTAAGAAAAGATGGAATTTAAGCCTTAATTTCCCTGAGAGATTTTCTTTGAAGATTTTCCTTGAAAACTAATGGTATTTCTTAGAAAAATGAAGATTGTTTTGAAAGAATTTGAGAGAGAGTTTTGAGACTGATGTTTGGCAGCAATAGGGGGAGGGAGTGAGTGATTTTCGTGTCCCTTTCAGCTGGTAATGAAGGGGTATTTATAGGGGAGTCCAAAAATGATGATTCTCATTTGAAAATCAAATAGAAAATGAAAAGAAAATGTTTTGGAGGGAGAAACAGGCATGACTGGTCTTCTGCTGGCTCAAGCAGACATCTGTAACATGCAACTTTGAATTGCAATTTTAAAATTTGAACAAAAACGTGGTCAAAGATCAAGTTCAATATCCAATGCTCTGTCAGTACTCCCGAGCGCTCAGGAATGGTCCCGAGTGCTTAGGAGTGACTGCCCAACTTCAGAAGGGCGCCACGGACACTCCCGAACTCGGATTTGGGTGTTTTTCAAAGCGTTGGAAAGCTAGTTAAGTCCTCTTTCTAACCCAATTAGTTTCATTCAAATATATTTTATACACTGAAATGTGTGTCAATTTTACCCTTAGGGTGTTGGGAAAAACGATGGTTTCGGTTTGTAAAAGTCCAAGAAGCATCGTCCAAGCTTTAGCCAGGTCCCATTTTGATTCCTTTTCATCATCGGGGAGCCTCGAGGGCACAAATTAAGGATAGTTAATAGGTCCAAATTGGGGTGTCTACAACCGTGAGGTTTACCTGCTTTGCGATCAAACCGTCATCCATACCCAAGACGTCTTTTCTTTAAAATATCAGAAGATACACCACCACTAGTCCGTCTTAGAATAGTACCATCTTTTCAAGCCATGGACGGTAAAAATGATTTTCAATGTAAAAACCTCCTTTGGATATAAAACATGGCTTATAGATATGGTCTTATTCTAAAAAGCATGGACAACAGTATTCTCGACAATACAAATAGGCCTAATGAAGGATAGCTACGATCTGGACTGTTTAAGCAAGTAGACGATAACAAATAAAAGATCGTACGCCTGAATATACTATGCCGTGCGACACATCAGAATGCCGCACGGCGTGGTATATCCAGTATAGTGACGTTTTGTTGTTTTTTTTTTTGAAAATAATTTTTAAGTTAGTTTTTAAACCAAAGGGGGTAAACTTGACTATAGAAAAAGTTCCCCTCAGGGCCAGGACAGGGCCTAGCCCGAGGAAACTTGTTTTTACCTTTGATCTTGAGCTTGAACGAGGATGAATGATAGTGGATTAGTGTGGACAAGATCGTGTGAGTATAGGTGAGAGGGGTTGTTGTATACTTTGGTAGGTGAGGTCTTAAAGTGAGTAAAAGACTAACTTTGATGGTGAGGAGAAAAATGGAGCATTTTGAGGAGGAAAGTGCTTAGAGAATGTCTTTTTAGGACAACATTCTCAAGACTTGAAAATAAGGAATGAGTGCAAGGTTAGAGAGGGAGAGAGAGAGATTAGGAATCAGAAACCCTTTTCTCTCGAGTGGAGAGGTGTATTTAGAAACAAGAGCCAAGGATTTTGAAATCAAATGAGAGAGATGCTTTCTAGGTAGGTTAGAAGTGCTTTATCAGCTAAGCCCTTTTATAGTTGTGGCCAACAGCTTATTGAGCCAGTTGGAACTTTTCCACAAAATGTCGTGCGGTTAACATCATGACCGCGTGCGGTGAAATAAGTTTTATTATGCCGCGTGGTGTAGAAGTGTTTCGTGCGGTATTATAGGTCAAATTCAGGGCTTTTAGGCTTGCCAGGGCTTTTGGTTTGTCTAGGGTTTTGGTTTGTCTGGGGTTTTGGGTTAGGGAAGTCCCTTATTCAAGCTCTCAAAGATTTTGTTTCATTTATTTCATCATCGGGACGTTCAAAGAACCTCCGAGGTCCGGATCGGGGTGTCTACATCTCTCTCTCTCTCCTAATGTGGCATTGATTTCTTTGTCTGTTTTCATATAGTTTAATCGGTTGCCCTTCAATTTCTCGGCCCTAATGACAAATGTGCATTTGATTGCAATTGAGGTGTATGTAAGGTGTGAGCGACTCTTTTTTCCTAAGAAGTTAGGGCTATTGAGATTCATCAGGTTGCTCTCATGGTCGAACCTCTGATCCCCCAGATGCTGGTACGTGGTGTATTTCTCTTTTTTCACCCCTTTCAATTGGGTCTATTTGTTTTTATTTAACGTCAGTTGCACTTTAAATTGGGCATTGCACTTGCTGAACTTTTGATTGGTTTTCAGTTGGGTATTTTGTTTTCTCCATGCCTGAACTCTTGGTTTCAAAGATAATTAGTACCTCTTTTTTGAGTTTTTGATTATGTGCATTGCACGTTACACAGAACTTCCTATTGTTTAATACTGAGAAATATATTCACATACATCTCTCTCTCTCTCTCTCTCTCTCTCTCTCTCTCTCTCTCTCTCTCTCTCTTAATACAACAAGAACGAAATCTAGGTTTTCTTTAAAACCTGGATTCATTCCTTCAGTAAATCAATGTGAAAAAAGCACATTCTTTAACCGATGCAGGATGAGAAACCGAATTCTTTAAGAACGTTGGTTTACATAATCTTTACGTGTTAAAAGCCTCGCAGTTTGTAAGTTTATTGTCCTTTTTTATCTTCTAGATTTTATTGTCCTTTAATTGGGAATTTTTTTACTACGTATATTCTTACGATGAGTTTTTCAGCATTTGTGAACATGTACTTCAATCGCTTGCTAATTGTTTGATAAAATGTGCCAACTACAATAGGCTTATGCTTGCCTTTCATTGATATTTTCTAATATATAAAGGGAGAGCATCAGTTTGATGTCTCCCTTTTTTCCTGACCTTTTCTCTTATTTTTTCCTGACCTTTTCTTCTTTTTAAAGGAATTTTCTCAATTATGCCTTACCAACATTGGATGGGAGATCTGTAAGATTATGCTTCTTCTTGATATACAAGTAAAGTTTGAACCTGTCAAATGTCATTGCATATAAATCTTGGTTCAGTTTCTTCAACAAACAAATGTGGGTTCTAAACGTAATAAATGGCATCTCGATCAAGTTTATTAAGTGGTATTTTTCTTTTCCTTCGTTTGTTAAACTCCTTTTCTTCGTGATTTTTGGTGCACATTGCACACATTTCTTTTTCTTACTTATATGTATACTTCATTCCTCTGGAATTTGTTGATTATTGATCAAGAGAGATGCTCTATTCACTTGATCATGTCCCCTACCATCTTGGTTGGCTTTTTAGCTTTGGATAATTTCAATTGGATATCTTCTTCAGGTGTAATGAATGGTTGGATGCGGATCATATATATGGAAGACTAAAGGCAATAAGGTTCTTGCATTTTTTGAGGTCTGATCAATTGTGGCCTAGAGTTGTCATTTCATAATAAAACTCTTTTGCTTTTTATGAAGTCTCAATGGTATATATTGCTCCTAAGATATTAGTTTGTACTTCTTTTCTTGTAAGCACTTTGTAAACCTTGTAGCAAATTTGGTAGTTAGGCCGTGGTTTTAGACTTAGGTGCGTAGACCCTAAGTAGTTTCCACGTAATTCATCGTGTTTGTGTTCTTTAGGTTTATTGCAATTTATTTTGATTGTTGTTTTAAATTGCTTAACATGGAGCTTGGTTAGAGGACTTATGTTATTTGTTGGTTTAAATTTTAATCAGTAGTTCCATTCACCCACTCTGGGACTTTATAGTGCTTCAGGTTATTTTAGTTACTGTAAATTCCCAAAATGATTTTTTTTTTATCATTTAACAAGGCCCGCAGGCCAAAAATGCAATTTGTGCCCTGAAATTTTGAGCTCTACCAAAATTCTCCTTCCAGTATCATTCACAAAACAATGTTCATAGGATAGTCCCAAACACCTTAACAATGTTATACCTGAACTACACAAGGTGGGGTGAACTATGATTTCTAACAAAGAAAGACAAAAACTCATCAGATTGATCTCTCTCTAGACCAATCTCCCTCTCCCACAACTATCACATGTACACAAAATATATCAATTTCAACCTAAGGCCTTGATATTGAAGCCCCTGCTTAATTAGCATGTAGACATCTACGTCCCTGTTGGTCTGGTAAAAAAGCCAACTTATCAGCAAACCAAGCAAATTTCCAACTCATTCCGGAGAAGGAAAGTAGCGGTGTCATTTGCAGATGAACTATGGGTGGTTTTTGGCTAGCACAATCATCATGAGCAGTGTTAAAATTGAGAATCCAGGACTTGGCATGGCAGCTGCTGAACCGGTGGGGTTGGAAGGTCCTGCACCAAAAACCGTTGATCCACTTGAATTGGTTGTGTTTAGAACTGATGAGCTTGTGCTGCATTTTGAAACACAAAAGATCGAGATCAGTGTCTCTTTCTCAGCTCACTATGCAAATTGGGAAAAAAAATGGAGCTACATGTGCAAGAAAGATCACCTTGTTGATTGATATTGACAGGTCCCGTTACCTGTGGACAAAGAAAGAGAGAACATGAAATATGGAAGCACATTTGACATATATACTGCTGTATTCCCAACAATCAGCAAAAACATATGAAGAAAGTGAGAGGGCATTTCTAACTACTTTCTCAAATATGATTCCAAACGGAGCTAGGATTTTGACCCGAAAAATGAAATGTTGAGGCTAGGATTCATCTCTTATACAAGACTGACATCTATGCCTACCCAAAACCATAAGATTCTATACCCGAAATAATAAGATTACGCTTAATAAAGTGTTTCGAAATAACATTATAAGAGACGGAATAGCATTATTATTCCAAGGTGGAGGAACAAGAGAGTTCCACTGATCAGCCTAATAACATGTGTCACTAACAACATTTTATAACTGTTTTACTCTACTGACTTTTTTTTACTCATAAGTACAAGTAACCAACATAAGTGGTAATGGTATTGTTGAGAAGAGGAGGTAGCTTACTTGGATCAGTGCTAGTAATCACAGCAGTGCCACCAAAATTGCAGCTATTTGGGACTGGATTCTTCTGGTAGTAGCTGTTGAAAGCATAAGAAGCATGGTCCCGGATTGTATTCGGCTGGTAACAACCCCCACTGGACTGAATCGCTAAGCAGTCTGCGCCTCCGTACCCACAGGCATAATCTAAAGCAACCTGTAATGCAGTTTGTGATGCAGATTGGCTAGCAACACACCAGCTCCCACCTGAAGATACCGGTGAAGTTGTGGCTGGTGTTGTGACTGGGTTGTTGGTAGTAGCGGTGGCAGCCCCAGGTGAGTCGGGGTTTGAAACCGCTGGGTTAACCACCGGAAATGTAGGTGTTGGAGTGCTGGGATTTGTGGTTGGAACTGTTGGTAAAGGGGTTGTGATGTCTGCTTGGGTGGTAGAAATGGAGGCAGAGAAGAGTAGTTCCTTGTCATGGCTTAGTTGTTTTTTGTGTGCCAGAACTGACTGTCTCTCTCTCAAACCAGAACCTGATAGTTGAAAGATATATCAGATGGATTCCTGACCTTCAAATTCGGCATATATGGACAGATATACACAAGTCAAGAGCTACTACTTCAGATACAACCCACAAAAGGAGAGAAACCTTGTATATATCGATCACGGAGTTGTGAACTTATCAATCTATGAAAAAGAACCTTAGCCGTATCATTCTAATGATATATGTCTGGTCAGAGGTTCAAAGGCCAAAGGGACACCTTTTTACTCCATAGGAAGGATAGTTTCTGGAATAGCAAGAATGCAGAAAGTAACATAGCACATTTACTCAAATTAGGTTGGAGACCTGAGTAGTTGAAAATCCTAGAGATCCATCAATAGTGCTAAACGTCTTGTGTATCAGCCCTGGGGGGACACAAGGGGGCGCCGGGGGTGCCTGGTCCCTGCACAACCCCAAATACTCTAACTTATTGTACTACTTTTTGAGATTAATTTGGAAAAGTTTACAGGATCGGCCCATGTTGGTCTCAATGAGGGGAAAAAAGCAAATAAAGTTCTTCGGTGTTAAAAAAATGCCTAAAATTTAATGTTATCAACCATTTTTTGGTCATAAGTTGTTAGGTACAATATTAAATGGCAGTTATGTGTATACACCGAATCTCGTCTCTTTCTCATAACTAACTAGTACTAGCAATATATCAAAAAATACTTGTGATTTAGGCCCCTGCTGAGTACAAAATCTTCTGTCCTTGTCCGCCATCAGCCCCACATGTAATGAGTAAATCACCAGCAAAGGCAAAAGATGTGGGAGCCTTATGCCCCCACACTTTGGGTGGTAAGTAAACCCTACTTTATCAATCTTTATAGTAAAACAACAAGGATGTCAAATCTTCCATTGCCAGCAAAAAAAAGGTAGGGCGAAATGGGATCCTCTTGCCTTACCTTTTTCCCAAAAAAAATAACCTGCCCCGACGGTGCCACATACGGCGTGTGGGGCCAACTTTGTGATTCCACACAAATGATCTAGGCCGTTCAAAAGTTTTAAAATAGTTTGTTGAGTGGCCTTGTCAAAAATCAACTCAATTGAATATTCACTAGTATTTGATCCAATCTTTCAATTTTTCATAACACAATCAGCAAAAATCATGCTCAGAATATTTCATCAAACGAAATAACAAAAGTAGGTTGAGAGATTCTTGGACCTAAAAATCATAAATACTAGAGAACGAAACCGAAAATGCTAAAAACCCACTTAGAAGTGGACATGCAGTAGCCAGTAAGAGAGAGGGTCGAGAGTCGAGACTCGGAAGAGATCTGTGAACGGTATGGCTGTGGCACAAGGAATTTTTCCACTTGTCTGGAACGATAGACAGAAAATAATTAATCCTGACAGTAACAAATTAGATAGAGAAAAATATTTTTCTCCTCAAGTAGAGTAGCATTTTATTTTTAATTTCTCTCACTTTGTTTTCAAATCAAACAGTGGAAGAATTTTTTTTTTCCTTCCTTTCTCGAAGTTCCAAACAAATTTTGACTTCTGTTTTCAGTTTTTCAAAAATTAAAAGTATTTGCTCCAACGGCTACCAGTTTTCAGAATATTTGACATGTTGCATTTTCCAGCTAACACTTGTTGCATTTTGCCCGAAAAAAAGAAGAAGAAGAAGAAGTAGTAGTAGTAGTAGTAGAAGAACACTTCTTATTTATTTACTTCTTCGGTTCCCAATTTTTTAGTCTCAATTAACACTTTTTGCTGTCCCGAAAATATTGTGGCACTTTCAAATCTACTTTTAAATCGATAGTATTAAAAAAATTAAAAAACAATGAATGAAGGGTAGAATAGAAAAATAGGGTGATTAGACCTGGAATTATTATGATGTTTCCTTATATAATTAGAATTCGAAAATAACTGAAAAACGGGGACGGATGGAGTAATTTTTTATTTTTATGAGAGTGGAATACAGCACACCTTGAAACACATGTAAAACTAAAACATAGCGTCATTAAAAAGCTATCCGATTTGCATAAAAGAACAAAAAATGGTTCAGAACAGGGGAACCAATGTCTGCTAGGAATTCAAATCCAAAACACCAACCTTTTCAAATTGAAAACATTTGACATGTTAAAGGAAATTGATTCGGCTCTTTCCGCGCAAAGGGCGAATGCGGGTGTCAAAAACAGGCGTAAACACTATGATTACATGAATTAGAAACTCATAAATGAAGATCAGAGATGGGTTTAGATTGTAGAGTCCTAGTTAAGAAAACAGAACAGAAGCATTTTGGAATGACAAATAGCAGAAAATAAGATTCCAAATTTTCCAATATCAGAGAAGAAATAATTGAACCAAGAGATGCAGATCGATGGGTACAGAATCATGATAAGGAATAATCAAGACCGAGAAAATCACCTGAACAAACAAGGAAAAGGCCCAAGTGGATGAATACAAGACAATGAAGAATCCTTCTACTCATTCTCTAAAAACTTGTTTTGTTGCTTGCTGCTCCTACTTCTGCTTCATCTCTCCTCTTAAATATATACTCCACTGGAGTACTGTTTTTCAGACATACAGTTTGGTTTTTCCTTCTGTTTGAAACAAAGAAAGACAAAAGTATATATCTCAAACCAGAGGATCATAATTACCTTGTTGGAAAGTTGAGGACAGAGGACTTTGTGTCCTCGAGCTCTGCTACGCGCAGAGACGATTCGCAGAGAACCACGCAGAGACAAATGCGTTTGGCCTCATTTCAGGTCCCGAAAAAATTTAGAAAAATATCCATAAATTTTTAAATATTATTTTATGGAGCCCTGTAAAAAATCAACTCCAGTGGATATCGATAAGTGTTACTTTTGAATTCGTAAGGGCGAATTGAGCAGTTTCGCCTCTACGAATCCAAAAGTAATACTTATCGACATCCACTGGAGTTGATGTTTTACAGAGCTCCATAAAATAATATTCAAAAATTTATGGATATTTTTCTAGATTTTTTCAGGACCCGAAATGGGGCCAAACGCATTTGTCTCTGCGTGGTTCTCTGCGAATTGTCTCTGCTGAAAGTATTTTTGTTGTGTCCTCTATGATATGTATAAGTATATCCTTGAGAGAGAGAGAGAGAGAGAGAGAGAAAGAGAGAGAGAGTATAATACTATTACTATAATAGAGAGAGAGAGAGAGAGAGAGAGAGAGAGAGAGTGTTGTGAGTGAGTGTGTATAATAATAACTCTTGAGAATGAATGGGGGGGAGGTGCAAGAGAGAGTAAGTGGAAAAAAGAGGGAAAGGTGGAAGGAAGAGAAGGAATAATAAAGCAAAAGAGGTAATTGTTTGGAATTTTAGCGTGGGGTATGACTTGAAAGAGTGATGATGGTAATGATGTGGATGATATTAAGGATTCTACCTTTTTTTCCAATTGGTGCTTCAACTTTTTACTACCTCTTAAAACTTTTTACAAGTACCCAGAGCCAATGGTATTGAAGCATGCACCAAGGTTGAAGGTCAAAGTAACCATTTTAGAGAATAATCAAAATGAATAATTATAAGTTGTCACATTATTTTTTGATTAGTCATTTAAGAGATTGCTAAAGTTAGCAATGTAGATGTCCATAATAGCATAATCAAAAAATTAAATAATTAAAACTTGCCACATTACTTTTTTAACTTATAAAAATTCTAAAAATTGTTCCCATGTAAAATAATTTTTTAAATAGTTTTCAAAATAATAAAAAAAGGTTATTAGAAATAGACAATAATTCTTTGAAAACTTTTATTTTGAAAAAAATGCCTTTTGGAAAAATTTTAAAAAAACAATTTTTTGAAAAAAAAAGACAGTTTAAAAAAAAGATAGTACCATTTTTGCACAAAAAAAAAAACTTATTTTAAAAATATGAGAGAGAGAGAGAGAGAGAGAGAGTTTTTGTGTAATGATGGCTTTACTTGATTGAGAAAATGTGGGAATTACTAAATTTGGTTATTGACAAAAGGTTACTAGTTTTGATTATCCAATGGCTAAAATTTGATGAGTTGTTAAAAGGTTATTAAATTTGATTATGCCGCTATGAGCAATTTTTTAAGAAAACATTGCTAACTTTAGCAACCCTATGATTTTAGTCATTTCATTGTGGATGCTCATATGCCACATTTTTTTTCATCATTAAGGCTGTTTGGGCTAGCTTAGATGCAACTTGATTAGTTCCACTGTCCATTAGCATTTAGCGATGGTTCTAATCAAACTCGAGGGAACAAAACATGCTTTGTGCATGGTCTTTTATGCTTATGAAAATCCACTAAATTGAGTAATAACAATTCCTCGCCAGTTGATGATCTTTACCTAGCTTTCTCTAATAATACTTATATTTAATTTACACAATGCTATTACTCCTTCCGTCTTTTTTTTAAAGTTCAATATTCTATTTTGGACTATCTCTTAATAAGTGTCTATTTTGTAAAATGTGGGTAAAAGTTGGTACATTTTCCATTTTGCCCCTAAAAGTAGATTTTATTTTGAAAAGTTAGTGAGTAAAAGTGTAATGATAATATCTCCATAGAGGATAAGTAGGGAAAGTGAAGGTAAAAATTAATGTGAAATGTGTAATGATGATGTTTTCTTAATAAGTTGGAGTTACGAAATAAGATACTTAGAAAGGAACAGATGGAGTATAAGAACATTCTCTTAATTCTTAATTCTATAAGGTTCAATAAAACCCACCGAGCAAAAAAAGGTTCAATAAAACCCGACATCGTAAGTTTTGAAAGAGAACAACAGAACAACCAGAAGGCTACCATGAGATAAAATATCCACTAAAGATAGGCACGTAAACTATCTTTTTACACTACATAATTACATTATATTTTATGTGGGACCCATATTGGATCTCATAAAAATCCAAAAAAATACTGATAAATTTTAAAATATTGTTTTATGGAGTCTTGTAAAAAATCAGCTACAACGGATATCAGTAAGTATCATTTTTAGATTCGTAGTGGCGAAATAGCGTAGTTGAGCAGTTTCATCCATACGAATCAAGAAGTACTAATACTTATCGATATCCAGTACTAGAGCTAATTAATTTTTTACAAGACCCCATAAAATAATATTTTAAAATTTATGGATATTTTTCTGAATTTTTGTGAGACCTGAAATGGGCCCCACATAAAATATATATGTAGCATCTCTCAAAAATATCTCTTTTATGAATAACTTCATATAGACCGACCCCATCAAAGTTACACAAGATAAATGTTTGAGTTCGAGACCTTGAAGAGAGCATCCACTGAGTCCAAACCTTATCCAACAAGCCAATTCCCTGGAGTATGCTCAAATATTGACTTGCGTTGATTTCTTCTATCCTATTCTCATGTCAATGAAATTCCTCTACAATATTCAAAAATCAAGGAAATTTGAAATCTGCCCATCCTCACTTGCACGAATTTAGATTTCACTAACTTATTATTTTCCTCCAATGGGAACAATTAACCATGTCCTATGTCATGTAATAAAGAGGGTTCCATAATATATTTCTCTTGGTGGTGCCCAAAAGCACTCATGAAAAAGGAAGTGGCAGCAATCAAGAAATTGACCTCTTATTTATTACCCTACAATTTTCCTTTTGGTTGGGTTGTTATGTGACCATGACTACTAACTGCATGTTGCACCACCATCATAGCCATAATTTTTAGTATTTAATTCAGACTAAGGAAGACTTTATCTTCTTTTTTTTGTTTTGATCCGCGAGGAAGATTTTATCTGATCATTTTCTTTTAAGTGTATCTGTTAATTGTCAATTTCCACACCCCCCCCCCCCCCCCCCCATCCCCATCAAGCTAGGATATAATTACTCATATAAGTAATGATCTTCTGATTGAGGTGAACATGGTGTGGACTGTGGACTCCAATGGAAACACTACAATAATGTGCTGCAAGGCAATGGGACCCCCTCTTGTGGTGTCTCACTTAGGCATAATGCTACTTGGATGTTCAAGTAGCCAGAATCTGACTTTTTCAAGAGGCCCCATGTTTGAATGTCATGCTGTACTGGATCACTTATTAATTTTAGGGTATGTTTCATTAAAACTAAACTAAAATATGTACTTATTTTTTAAATTAAAGGTGATGTACTGTGAGAATGATCTGTCTTGTAAAACAAAAAATAAGTATTTAAAAAATTAAAACTTTAGTAAAAACGGGGCCTTAGTAGTAGCTCTCACTAAGTTTGCCTAAAAAGTCAACTTATTATTTTTGGTCTTTATTTTATTTCTTTCACGTTTGTTAATTTTGAGTCAAACTTTTATGGATTACTGATTCGTTTCGACGAGAGAAATAAAAAAAGTAAACAATTATGACCGAAACCACAAGCGGCACATTGTCGATACTCTCCCTCCTTGTCAGTACCTCTATCATTTTCCATTAAGAAATTGATTTTGGCACTCCTGTTTTAGCCACTGATACTTCACTTTCATATAAGATTACAAAATAAAATGTAGAGTGCCACTAGCTAAAACGACTGCCAAAATCACATCTCTTTAATTCCATTATTGTTAGAAAACTTCACATTTTCTTCAATCCACCCACTCTGAAACTTCACGGCATTTGATTGCTACCTAGCTGGTACCTAGTACCTACCCAGTTTGCTTTCAAACGTAATTTTTCCACACAACGTTGGATCCTTAACAACCACGCATTGAATAATTGACTTGGTCCCATACATGCAGGTCACTGCATTTTTGTGTCTTTTGTTTTGTTTGATTTTTTATTATATTCCTGTTAATTTCTTTAATTAATTATTCTTGACGAATGGAATTTGAAAAGTAAAAAAATGTTCGTCAATCAAAACAATTCAGTATAGACAATTATTCTGTGAAAATGATAGCTTTTACTATCTTTTTGTTCGTCTTATCTGGAAATTTTAATTATTATTTTATATTTTTATTTTTGTTTGATTTCTCCCGTCAAGATAAATGTTTAATCTAAAATGTTTTGATGCAAAACTTCAAAAAAAAAAAAAAAAAATTCACTAGGCATCACTAATTAAGTCCACAAGTTCATCAAAACGAACGACTGCAGCCCTTTTTTAAAAGTAAACCAAAATTTGAAAATCATGATCTTTAAAGTGGATGGTCCAAAATCTTCTAAAAAACTGCACTTTTGACTAATTGGTTCACAAAATATGTAGTACTACAAAGCTACATATACTATAATCGTAGGGTCCTCTTTAATCCTCAAGTAAAGGCACCGCTTGATTGTTTCCACCGTCAGCTCCTATTTTTTTAATTACCGAATGTGGTGAATAAAGACCCTGGAAATAGCTTAAACCATGTCTAGTTAGCCATTTTTTAACCCAATTATTATACATTTGCCACTCATATTTTTGGCTTACTGTAGTAGTATTAAAAAGTCAAAAATAATTCCTTGGTTGCACCAGTTTAATACTACCATTTTGATACAATCTCAAATTAAAACTGCATCTCAAATTTAAACTATTGGATTAAACTCATCTTACTTTGCGATGCAGTTAGTCAACTAGGGTAATGTGGCAGATTTAACAATGCCAAAGTTACTCACAAATTCGGCACTAAAGATGAAATTGTCATTTTTGACAACACTAGTTAGTGGGCCGCAAACAAGGTCCGTGAACACTCAATTAAAATAATGCACTGATTCTGTCAGCAATGTCGTGCCCCGAATTTTTTGCTGCAGGCGTTTCCCGTGAGAAACGACAGAAGATAATACTTGACTTTATGCGCCGAAATGTATATAAGAATTTGACAGGACTTATTAAAAATTAGAGATGTCAGTTAACAATGAGTTCAGGTGTGCTAAGAGCATCTGTAGTAGCCTCTTTATATCACCCGGTAGGCTACTTTAGCGAGTGAAAACCAAAAAACACGCCTGCACTAGGCTCGCTCAAGGCTCGTTACAATACCCAAGTGCTACAGTACCTCGCGTCAAAACACGAGGCACTATTCACTCGTTTAGCAATAAAAAATAATATTTGCACAGTGCACCTGTCATCCAAAGGCCTTTATCCCTGCACAATACTTGCACCTATTACCACTGGTCCACCGCTCCATCAGTAATCAACAATCAAACCAACCAACAATTGAAGAAAAACTTGGTCGAGACCTTAATCGTTGCATAGATCTATCCCATACAGTGGCTGGTTCCGTCAACGGCGAACACACGATGCTCGTCTTGAACGGCAGGTCAGTTCTGGTGACGATCGGATCTCGGGCCTGTCCTCGTCGTCGTGTTTGATTTGAACAGAGCAATTTGAAGAAGGGTTTTGTTTGGTGGGTAGAGAGTACAGTGAGAGAGAGAGAGTGGTGTTTAGTTTGGGTGCTTTTTTTTTTTAGAATAAAATA
>BPLS01000542.1:30589-70616 GCA_019656275.1 Rhododendron kiyosumense
ACGTAGGTGCGAATCTCATTTTTAATACCGATGGCGGCTTACTAACTTTGACAGCCGTCCGGACCCTCAATTCAATGTAAATAGACTTTGAAATGAGAATTTATAATAACAATTTGAAAACTTTAAAATTCGAAATCAATTGGCATTGAATTGGTTAAAGAAAGACGCATGTGAGTGCGAATCTCATTTTTTGATACCAACAGCGGCTTACTAATTTCGGTAGCTGTTGGGGATCTTCAACTCAAGGCAAATAAATTTTGAACGGGAATGACAATATAGAGATATAACAGCAAAAATAATTTTATTTTTGAGAATCGGACAAATACTTAACTTGCATTACCTTGTTCCCGAATTACAAATACGAAAGACTAATGTTTGACAAAATGAGAACATAATCCGAGATAGCAAAAAACTACTGTAATTACTATCGCGAGCTATGCTAACATTTGCGCACAGAGTCATTCTCAAAGACTGGAGGTAATCCTGAGACACAATCTAAAAATATATATGACTGGAGCCAAAACAAAGAAAAATCTCTCTTCTGATCATCTCTCCTTAATCTTCTGTTCCGCATTCTGTCTTCCGTTCCGAATTCTTTGAGTGCAATTTTGTTCACCCTCTTTAAAAGAGAGTGAACATTGCCCTCTCTCTCATTAGTTGAAATGGTGTAGACCCTACTACAAAGTGATGTCACGCTTAGTAAGCGTGACATCATTTTGTGGTAGGGTCTACACCATTCAACAAATAGAAATGAGGATAATGTTAAGAGAGCGAACAAAACTCAACTCGAATTCTTTCTCCCTAAAATTCTCCAGTTTTATTCTCCCAAAAAATGGAGTCCCTTGAAACTCTGCCGAACGGGGTATATATAGGCGAACATTTATGGGCCACGACTGTTGGTGCGGCTCTACTCATTTTGGGCCGCATCTACATATGCTGCATGGATGAGGTCCAATTTTTGGGCCTCAACTATACATGCGGCTCACCCCTTGTTTGGGCCGCGCCAACAACGGCACCACATGTGCGGGCCAATCATGGCCCGTTTGCAAAAACACGGTCCAATCATTTTCTCGTTCAAGGGCGGTAATGACGTGCCTGTTGTCCCCTTCAAATTCCGAGATGCTACAATAACTCTTCGGAGTTCGTTACCGTGACCTTTTAGCTTCCGTTCCAGTCTTGCATGCTGAGTTTTTTGGAGATCATAACAACACAAAAGAATTTGTTCAAGAAGAATATCTTAGCCATCTTGTTCAATATGATACCTCTTCACATCTCCAATTTTAATTTTTGCTCCAAGGATCCCTTTACACTTTGCCCTTTATTTTATACGGAGCGGCAGGGCAAAAATGGAGTGTCAACAAGCAATTAAACAACACATCAATGGAACCCCTTAAAAAAAAATAGAGGAGTCTCTCTCTAAAAAGAAATGCACCCCCCGCGCTCGCTTCCCCCTCCTCTCCCCTTCCCCTCCTCTCTCCTCTCCGTCCTTGGTGTATCTTTTCACCGATTTGGTAGTGAGTCCACAAATTTGAATGGTTAAAAAAAGAGAGACTTGAGCATAATGAAGACAATAGAATGGTGATAAAATAACAAGAAAGATAATCTCCAATGCAAATGTTAAATTGGTTCCACGAAATTGAGGATGGGACTGTATGTCTGCAAAAGCTCACATGGGTAAATATATATATATTTTTTAATCAGCACAAGGGTAAATAGTTCAAAATCCGTATTCTATGCTTGAAAATAAAGCTTAGGGCAAGCCATTCCATTACTATATTTTATTGTCCCAAAAGAAGGTTGAGTTGGAACTAAGTCATATAATCTGTATGCGGGTGCATTAAGCGTTTATGCGAGTATGAAAGTGTATTTAAATCACATGTTAATACTATCCGTGAGAGCGAGAATTGAGAACGGAAGCATAAAATATTTTGAAAAATTACATGACTGAGGTTGGGACTTCACGAATTTTTGGTGTTAGAATGAACTGCAGCCACATGACACACACACACCCCTTATCCATTGCGGGGGATTGGGTTCTCAGTTGTGAGTATTGTGACCACAATTTGACACGGTATACTCTCTCTTTTAGCACAGAATTGACCATATATACTCCATGAAGTGCCTAGATTGGAAAGAACAGGCAGAAAAAAATGATACAAAGTTTTTGCACTTCCATTCCTCCACCAACCTCCATCTCCAAATTCATCTCAGACCAACCTTACCTTTCCATGTTAGAAACAAAATGCACCAACATGAGAGACCTCAAGCTAATCCATGCCCAACTCATCAAAAATGGTCTAGCCAAGGACACCATCGCCGCCAGCCGTGTCCTGGCCTTCTCCGCCGGCAACCCATCTGGTGATTTGAACTACGCGTACTTGGTATTCACGCGAATTCGAAACCCAAACCTCTTCACTTGGAACACCATCATCAGAGGCTTCTCTAAAAGCTCTACTCCACAAGTTGCAGTCTCTCTGTTTATTGAAATGTTGGTTAGTTCCCCAGTTGAACCAGAAAGATTCACTTACCCTGCACTCTTTAAGGCCTATTCCCAAATGGGTCTGGCCTGTGATGGGGCTCAACTTCATGGCAGAGTCATCAAACAGGGCCTCCAATCCGATCCCTTTACGCGAAATTCGATCATAAGTATGTATTCGAATTGTGGGTTTTTGTCTGAAGCGCTGAAATTGTTTGATGAAGGTGGTGATTTGGATGTGGTCGCGTGGAATTCGATGATAATGGGTTTTGCTAAAAATGGGGAAATTGAGTATGCAAAGAGACTTTTTGATGAAATGCCTAATAGAAGTGCTATTTCATGGAATAGTATGATTAGTGGGTATGTTAGGAACGGCAAGTTGGTTGAGGCATTAGACCTCTTCAGCCAAATGCAAGTGGAGAATGTTAAACCAAGTGAGTTCACAATGGTGAGCCTTTTGAATGCTTCGGCTCGTTTAGGAGCACTTAGACAAGGGGAATGGATTCATGATTATATATGGAGCAACGGTTTCGAGTTGAATGTTATCGTTGTTACTGCAATTATAGACATGTACTGCAAGTGTGGGAATATTGAGAAAGGTCTTCAAATGTTTTTGACAGCCCCAGTGAGAGGATTGTCATGTTGGAACTCTATAATTTCAGGGTTAGCCACAAATGGGTTTGGGGAGGAAGCACTAAAGTTTTTCTCAAGGCTTGAGTCATCCGAATATGAACCAGATTCTATAAGTTTTATCGGTGTTTTAACTGCTTGTAATCACTCGGGGTTGGTTGATAAGGCAAGAGAATATTTCACCTTGATGACAGAAACATACAAGATTGAACCATCATTCAAACACTATGGGTGTTTGGTTGATGCGTTGGGTCGGGCAGGATTGCTCGAAGAAGCACAAGAGGTTATAAGAAGTATGCCAATGGACCCAGATGCTGTTATGTGGGGGACTTTACTTTCAGCTTGTCGGAGGCATGAAAATATTGAGATAGGCCAATGGGTGGCGAAGAAGATAATAGAGTTGGATCCAAGCGAGAGTTGCAGCCATGTGCTTATGGCAAATGCGTATGCAGCATCTGGTCATTTTGAGGAAGCAATTCAGGAGAGAGTTTTGATGAAGGAGAAGCAGGTCGAGAAGCAACCAGGATGTAGCTCCATTGAAGTAAATGGAGTGGTTCATGAGTTTGTAGCTGGGGGAAGGTTGCATCCTCAAGTCCAAGACATCTATGATCTATCAAATGACTTAAGCTTAATGTTACGAGATGAAGGACAACCTGTTCTAGATTCAGATTCAGTAACAAATTCTTTGTATACATAATTTTAACTCAGAATACGAATCGATTAGTAGGGGTTGAATGATTTTCTGCCCTTTCTAGCTGTTTGAGTGATTTATAGAAGCCTGCTTTGAGCTAAATCTGCACATTGCAGATCATGGTCTGGATATGTGAACTAGTCGAGTCGAGTTATGGGTTCTCAAACTTGGGTTCAAATTAAAGAAATGAAGGGTTAGTTGCAACTCGATCTCATCGATGTTTTCCATGATTAAACTCCCGTCTTCCGCATAGCACAAGTCTTGTGCCATATATTCTTTTGCTTTTGCTTTCTGTATAGTTTAATTCCATTTTGCATTCTGTTACCAGATTGATGATCTTGCTATGAGAGTTCATGGGTCTGGTTCAGGACCAAGGTCATGTTGTTACAGGATAACTATATAACCTACTGAGGTAGAATACATTATAGGCCATCCCTGCAATTTGAAGTTTTACTAGATACAAGACACACAATAGCTCCACAGGCAAAACTAATTTATGCAAAGCCCATTTCCGGAAAATGTTTTATCAATACTCAATAGTTTTGGTACTGTTAGTTTTCTGTTCCCTTTTCCACTCAAATGTATTCAACCGCAAACAAAGCTAGGCAATCACGGCCTTTTGTAGTTCAGGCAAAGACGGGCATGATGTTGATTGGGGTCCAGCCCGAGGACAAAGCTATGGTACACCCTGGTGTAGCTTACGGGTAAATTTGGTGTATGGTACGCATTATCGGCATTTGTTTTGTTTTGTTTCTGTTCTCTTCTTTGTTTTTTTTCTTTTTTTGAGTGAAAAATAAAATAAAGAAGAAAACAGAAACAAAGCACCAAATCTCATTCTGGGCGAGGGATAGCTAAATCCAAAAAACGGATTACCTATATCCAGATCAAGGAATTTGTTGGGAAAGGCAAATGACATGAGAGAAAAAGTCAGTTGAGAGTTAGGCTAGGTTTGGCTTTTTAATTACAGATTACAGAGTTGGTGTCACTTAACCATCTCCTACCCCTCAAATCATTCCTTTGATTTTTCCACATAAATTTATATCCCCAGTTTCCCTTACTTAAACCTCGTTCCCCAGTTCCCAGCTTCAGTGACTCTTCCACTTTCTCCAATTGGGTTTCCAAAATGGACAGCAACTCAGCAATGCCAGCGGCTGATCAGGGGGAAAGAGAAACCGCGCGGAGGCCCCGTGGCAGGCCCGCGGGTTCGAAGAACAAGCCCAAGCAGCCCATCATCATAACCCGGGACAGCCCAAACGCCCTCCGGGCCCACGCTATGGAGGTGGGCTCCGGCTGTGACATAAGTGAGAGCTTACTCAACTTTGCTAGAAGGAAACAACGTGGCGTATGCGTGTTGAGCGCCGCCGGCTGTGTCACCAATGTGACTTTGAGGCAGCCGGCAACTGCGGGGGCCACCGTAACCCTTCACGGCCGGTTCGAGATCCTCTCGCTCCTGGGATCCATCCTGCCCCCGCCTGCGCCCCCGGGGGTCACGGGACTAACCGTTTACCTGGCCGGGGCGCAGGGCCAGGTCGTGGGCGGGAGCGTGGTGGGTGCGCTCGTTGCCTCGGGTCCCGTGGTGATCATGGCGGGGTCGTTTATGAATGCCACTTTCGACCGGTTGCCGCTGGACGAAGATGACGCGGCGGCAGCAGCGGCTGGACGACAGCACCACCACAACCGCGTTGACGTGGCGGAGATTTATGGGGTGGTGCCACAAAATCTGCTGACAAACGGCACGCTGCCTCCTGAAGTGTATTCTTGGGCACCGGGGAGAAAGTGTTAAAAGGGTCAGATCAGATTGGGAAGCTAGCTCATAAAATCATTTATTCCTATTCCGAACAGATATTAGAAGGAATTATGTTCGTTATGATTCTTAATTTCTTCTAAATGCATTGCTTTCAGTAGTCAATCACTTCATGAGTTTTTTCTCTTATGCCATCTCCAGCCTTAATCATAAAGTATTTTTTATTCAAAATTTGAATAAAGGTCTTAATTATAAACTTCAGGTGAATCATGAGGAGACCAGGTTAGGATTCCCATTATGGCTCTATTATGTGGGAATACCCTTTGAGTTTCTACTTCGAAGGAGCTGAATGCTTTTAAATGTGGAACTATTGACTTCAAAAGGGAAAACGCTCCGGCCGATGTTGGTAGCTAGCCGAAAATATCCTGTGACGCTAAAGTCAATTTCCTCTAATAGCAAACCACAAGTCAATGAAATATATTTCTGAATCCCTTGCCATGTGACTAGTTTGTGTGTTTATAGGAGATGTTTGGCTACCTAACCTTGGTCCTTGGTCAGAAGGCCTAGAACCGTGGTTAAACGCCATCCTTGCAATCTTTCCGCCACTAAGCTGAGAACTAAGCTCTGCTCGGTCTCTGAGTATTTCCGTGCCAAAATCTTTAACTTACTCAGCCGATGTATGCGACCAAGATCCCTAGCGGATGCTTGAACATACTACGTACTAAAGTTTGAATAAAGTTTTTAGTCTTCTTCTTCTTCTTTTTGCATCAATCAACAGCTAATGACTTATTTGTAGTCAAAATCTTGAGATTAGGTCCGAGTATCTTTCCTCACTTCCATCTATAGCATCAGCGTTGCTAAAGTTGAAAGCACCAGGGAGTCGTCATTGCCGACCACTGCTTCGTTCTCTTCCGGTGCAGAAGAATATTACCCCAAGCGTAGGGTTATAATATCGATGAAGCAAAATAATCCGGAGAAGTCCGGGATCGTACCCAAGGGAATTAGTTTATGGCTCGCCTCGGATTTGTAGATGCAAGTAGGGTTTTCGACTTTTAGCCAGTCAACTTGGTTTTACTTTGAACAGTGGAATTAAAATGGCTAAATTAAGAACGAATAAACTAGGAAAAAGATAGGTTAGGTCTAGGAATCCTAGCACTCATGACTTGGGCTAAATCACATTTTTCACCAATTCACGCGATTTAAAATACACAATTGTAGGTATCAAAACCGGGAAAAAGAGATTCGATTATCAAGCTAGCTCTAGAACTCATTCGGTGAACCCCTCGAGCGACAGAGCTCTAAGCATCATGTGTGGTAGGTAGTCTATGCTCCTACCTACACATGATCAAAGAGGTTAACACCTCGGTAATTCCCCAAATGAATCCGAACCCCACATCAATTTTCAAATCTAAAAATTGAAGCTTTATTGGTGAAAAATGCAATTTTTGCCCAACCCACGGGATGCTATTCATCCCATGACCCAACCCTTGAAACTACTCACGCATATCTACGTAGATAAGAGCAAGCGAAAACTGACTAAGCATAATTGAAAGGACAAGACTAGAATTAAACTAGAGATTAAGATAGATCGGGAATAAAGCAACAACGTTAATTAAAGCGACAATATCAAAAACTAACTAATTAAGGCAGAAAATTAAATATTGAAAGGCTGAAAAATAAGAACACTCAAGAACAATGCAAAAAGCAAAAATGAATCTAAGCTAGATCTAGAAAATTATGTAAAAACGTCCTACTACTTCTTGTACAAAATGATGTCACAATCTTTTATACTCAGGAGATCCGCGCCTGGAATATTCCCATGATGCTCTGAAGATGCCCCGCTAAGCCCCTCGGCATCGATGGCAACAGGCATAAGCTGGGCCACTAAGGGGCTCGGCATCGATGTCAAGTGGTTTAGTCCATCGATGCCGATATGGATAAGGCCTTGCTCGCTAAGAGGCTCGGCATCGATGTAAAGAAATAAGTCCCATCGATGCCGAGGCTGTTATCTTCAGCTTCAGCTTCACAGCTCCCAGCAACTTCCACAGCACCCAATAGCCTTCACAGCATCTTATTTTCATTCTCTAAAGTTAAGTAAAGATTGCATTTTAAACATTTCTTTTACCTTTTCTTTACTTTAATTTATTTAATGAAAATAAGGAAGTACCCCCCATTTGGAAATAATGGCATTACCAGAATTTTGAGATTTCAATCCAATCAAAATGTTGACCCCCAGCTTTTAGTGTAAAACAGAAAACAGCACACTTTTCTATCGAATAAACGGCTCAAATCATGACCTTAATCTTTGAATAAAACCTTGCAATTTTGAAATTACCTTTAGAAAAATTCAATAATCAATTACCGCCATTTTTTATCTTGAAAATTGATACTTTTTCGAAAAGTGATTTTTCTATACTTAGACAGATTTTCAGGGGCCAACGGGGTCTTCATTGATTCCTCGGGTACTTGGATGCACTTGGGCCTTTTATGACGTCAAAACGTGTCTTATTAACACGATTTACCTGAAAGCACTAAAAACATACCTTACGAGTAAAAGCAATTAAGAAGCAACTAATTAAACGATGAAATTAACTAAAACTAGATACTAGCGCACCCTTTATTGCATTTTCGGGTGCTTATCAACCACCTTGCTCAAGTTCTTTAAGTTTGCACTTACTAAGAAGCTCCACCTTTCCCATAATTTCATCAAACACATGAAAACATGTTTGCATCCATTAGGGGAGTGCACGGGTCGGTTCAGATCGGGTTTACAATGCCAGCCAACCCGAAAGCATGGGGTTTGAAATCTACTCCTCTGTAATCGACCAAACAACTTTCCAAAACCGACCATGCCAAATTCTATAGGTGACGGTCGGATTGGGCGAAACCGACAAACATAAAACTGAGAGGAAAGTAAACCTCAAATGTAAAACCCCTGTTTGAGAAAAAAGAAAGAAAAAGAAAAGTGATTAGAACTACATTAGTAACATCACCACAAACTCAACTGACACTAAAGAGGGAGTTAATTAAGCAACTGTTTGTTGGGTTTAATAATGTGGCATGAATGACAAATAGCTGAAGCAAAAAATAGCAGTTGCAATGTGACAGCTACATGACTAATGCCAATCAAATTTCGACAAGTCATTCACCGTCACGACTTGAAATGCTAACCAAAGATAATTAACATCCTAACTCTTTTCTTGTCCTTAGCTCGACTCAAAAATGAAATTACAACTATACTTCTTATATAGGATTCTACAATACTTTTTGACATGCCGACGGATAGGTAGTGATTTTTGGGATGGATACACCAATACATGCTCGTGTTCTTCTCCGTACTTGATACGTGCAGGATTTTATGGTGTTGCATGTATTGGTTTGGTTAGGTTGGATTATGATTAACATAATTTTCTTGCTTAATACGGGTTAACCAACAACGAACGTGTTTAGAAAATGGGCTTGTGTTCCCTGTATATATATAATTGCTTGGTTCCAAGAAAAAAACGTGTTTAGAAAACACGCTTGTATAAAAACGTGGTCTCAAAGGGTGACTTTTAGCGTAGTTTGGGGATAAAGTTTTAAAAGGTCACGTTTTGTTTAGAGAAAATGATGGCCAATGACTTGTTTTGATAATTAATACATACAAAGTACATTTTTAGTATTAACAAATGTTCTTAACTTGTTCTTAGCGGGTATTAATTGTCAACACATGTCTTAGGGCGTCATTTTCTCTTTTGTTGGGAAAATGACGACCAATGATTTGTTTTGATAATTAATACCCACCAAGTGTATTTTCTCTTTTGTTAGTAAAAAATAAGCCCTGATCGGTTAATGGGCCGGGATTTAGCGCGCCTGGAGTTTTGAAACGTATACAATGGTGGCGTTAATCAATAGCTAAGAGAGGGAAAAAACAACATTGCATGACTTAAAAGTTGGGAAGCGATCTGAACCGTGCGATAGCTTTATTAATGTGTTGTCGGCTCCCTGTGAAAAGATTGGGTAGATGATTGGAAAGAGAGATGTGGAGAGGATTTGAGTCCAACAATATTTGTTGTTTCAGTTATTTTTTATATTTTTTTGATCCGCAGTTATTTTTAATATTGACTCAAGCCATTTTTGCATCGTTATACTGGATCTCGCCAATGAGAGGGCATTTTTGAGTATATCCAAATGCCGATTTAACTTGTAAATGCCTTGTTCACTTCACAATTTTTTGTGATTTGAGTAGTGTTTTTGGATAATAAGTTAAGAGAGAAATGAGAGTAATGAATGGAGAGAGGTAAAAAATAAAGAAAGATAGAGTGAGAAATGAGAGTAATGATTGAAAAGTTCAAGAGAGAAATGAAAGTAATGATTTGAGTTTTTTTTTAATCAGAGTAATGATTGAGTTGAGAAATATTTTTTGAGTAAAGTTGTGAAGTGAATAAAGCAAAAATTTTAGAGACATGGGACTTTAGCTCCAAAATATGTTATTCTTTCTTTTTTAGGTCAATTAAGTGAATTTCGTAAGCCCATAAATTCACCTATAAATTTTGTAAGGTGTCAAGTCCAATTTAAAAAATTCATAGTAGAGTATCCTTGAGTTTACCCACTTTCGTAAGGTTTTAGGATGTACTTTTCTATTATAGAGCAGGTACCTAGGATAGGGTAATTTAGGATTGAGGCATTTTCATAGTGTTTTAGAGTACTCTTTCATATTATAGGATTTTAATAATTTATAGGCATTTTTATAGGATTTAGAGTTTTAAGCACTTTCATAGGGTACCTTAGAGTATCCGCAATGTAATAATCAAAAATGAATAATCAAAACTTGCCACGTTAGCTTTTGATTATTCATTTAGAAGGTTGCTAAAGTTAGCAATGTGAAGTCTCACATTGTTCATTTTGTACCCATAATAAAAATCAATGGGTCCACAGCCAACTCTTCCTTCCCTCCAAACTTTTACCCTTCATTTCATCCGGAAAAAAATTCCCGCCGGTTTGTCTCTCCAATTATTTCCCCGTCCCCTCCAATTCTTTCATGCCTACTGCCATTCTTGCCTATTTATTCTTTTTTCTTCCATCAATGGAAAATCACCATTCTCAATCATCTCAAACTATGGATTCAGAATAATATCAACAAAAAAAAACTATGGAATCAAAATAACAATTGTGATAATAATTTGAATAGTTTTTTTTGAAAAAAAAGAGTTTAGGGAAAATTTTAGTTTTTTCAAAAAGAATTTTTTTTTTGTTGTGTAAAAACGGTTTTTGAAAACAGTTTTTTTTTTTAAAAAAAAACAGTTTTTCAAAATAACATTTTTTTAAAAACTATTTTTTATAAAATTTTCTAAAAAAAATAGTTTTTAAAAGTTATTTTTTGAAAATATTGTTGAGAGAGATAATGTTTTGTGTAATGATGAGTGTATTTGATTAAGAAAATGTGGGGATCATTAGATTTGATTATTGACAAAAAGTTGTTAGTTTTAATTATTCAAAGGCCAAAATTTAATGAGTTGCTAAGACATTGCTAAGTTTGGTTATTACAATGTGAACACTTTTTTTAGCAAATATTGTTAACTTTAGCAACATTTTAATTTTGATTATTACATTGCGGATAGCGTGTTTGACTTGTGGGTTTATAAAACTAATAGATGGACTTGTGGGTTTATAAAATATTTGTAGTGGACTTATCACCAAAAACAAGGGAAAATGACAGCGCAAAACATGTTTTGATAATTAATGCCAATAAATGATATTTTCAGTATTAATAAATATTCTCCACATTTCATAAATTAGGATACGGTTACTGACTGGCAAGTTCTAGATAAATCAGGATACGGGTACTGACTGCAGAAATTAGGCGAAGTGGCAATGGCGGTATTTTCTCTTCACAGTCCAAACCCTCCCCACGTAGTTATTGTACTACAGAAGACATGCAGAAAGAAGACGACTCTCCGCAGCGCGCACCACGTATTTCTCAATTTATTAAACCATATATATATATTTAGCAGATAAGACTAGTTTTTCCCCTGGGCATTACTCAACTAATCTCATCTTGAGATTATCCGCTTTTCTCCGGCGGGAGTGGGCGGAGCTCCATCCTACTGCTTCACATTGTCACGGGTACGCTCCGCTTCTCGTATTTCTCAAATCCCATATTTGTTTTTCAACAAATTGTCGATGTTCTGATAACTTTGTATCTACTTCGACCCTAATCTGAATTCGATTTTGGTTCTTTCATGTTGTAGATTTAGCGGGTAATTTTCAATTCACGTTGGGTTATCCGAATTAAATTTTCAGTTTACATTGTGTTGTGTTGTCATGGGTACACCCCACTTCTCATGTTTCTTCAACCCCATATTTGTTTTTCAATCAATTTTCGGTTTCTGATAATCTATGAATTGAATTGGACCCTGAATTCACTTGTGTACGACTGTTCGTTGGGAACCCGAATAGATTACCGTAATAGATTACGAGTATCTGGTGCGTGTATGTGTCCAACCATCATACATTACTAAGCTAAACATCTCAGATACGAGTTTACTGATTTTGGACAAATATCTCACACCTGTGCCCGAGCACTGAGTGTCCGACATGAGTACTTCAGGCATTTAGAAGCGTCACTGTAACAAAGGTTCTAATTCCCTCTGCAGACTACTGCAATTCGTAACACATCTCTAATTAACACATTAATTCCCCTGAGTTTCCAACTTGGATTTAAGGAGCACCGTCAGATTATTATTCAGGTCTATAACACCCATGAAGTAACTTCCCTTCTCTTTAGTATTTTATTGAAACAGAATTAGTTTTTCAGGAGTTTAGTTCTATCAAGTTACAAGATTACATGGACTTGGTTGAGATTATTTGGTTCCATTTTAGAGACTAATAGTTTCCCACAAGCAAAATTATTGAAATTGAGGGTTCTACAGGTTAAGGGGAAAGATCAAGAGCCGTGGTTGTTTCCGGCATTATAGTTCATCAGTCAAAAAAATCAGTGTTCTAAAACAAGGAATTAATCGCCGATTAATCACTGGCGAGGCCCATCCGATTAGGTCCGATTAATGATTAATCGCCGATTACTAATTAATATGCATCGATTAATCTAATTAATCGCTTGAAGGTGGCCGACCGCCCAACTAGCACCTCGCAACTTTTGGAACATTGATGAAAATACATATTTTAGATAGAGCAGTCACTTGGCTGACTTATGACTGAAAAGAACAAATACGAAAAACAAAAAACTATTCAGCAGACCCTAAAGTTGGTGCAAGGTTTTAACTTCATTTAGGATTCACAACACTTCTAGGTTTCTTTGGTCTTTGCTTGTTAGGGATCAAGGTAGTTTTTCTATAACCACAAACCTCAACCGAGGGGTGAATTGAGGTCCCAGCCCAAACAAACATGCATAACCAAAGGCACCTCATCTTAGAGGAAGCAAAGCTCTATTATGGCACTTCCCTTTACTGAAGTGGTAAAGCAACCACCTACAGTGCGTTACAAGAAAGTTACCCTTCCATAGTCTTGGTTAGGCTCCTGTTTATGTTACCTTGGGGAATTTTTGTTTGTTTGCAATGAAATATGGTTTCCATTTTCCATATAAATATCAAAGGATTAAGGTTTTATTGTATGATATATCATCTGCCTATGTTGTGTTGTAGGATTAAGGATTAAGGTTCTATGTTGTGTTGTGTTGATATATTGTTTAGGCCCAGCTTTGATAATCATGACTGTGGGCTACCCGCCCGGAAGGCTTCCATTTTTGAAAAATAGAAAGAGTCACCACCCGAATTTATGGTTTGCCACCCAAGAAACCGTTTTGATTGAAAATGTTTGTTTGGAATTGAAAACCAGAGATTGTTTTTGGGTTTGGAAGCCATGTTACGAGAGGGAAAGGGTTTTATTGCACCCCTCTCACCCGACACGAAGTCGGTCTCTACTCAATGTTTGTGGGATTTTTGTTAAAAGTATTTTGTTTCATAAAAAGCAGTTAGCACATATTCATAGGTACAAGTAAAAGTGGATACATGTGCGTGTGTACATAATGTAAAGATGCTATAATATGAAATGAATGAATACAGAAATTGAGACAATGCTACTGGAAACACTCCCGAGCGCTCAGGAGTGGTCCTAAGCGCTCAGGACCTCTTTCCCCAGCAAAACAGAACTTAGCACTTTTTGATAGTAGGCAAAATATACATACACATGTGAGATGGATTAAAATAACATTCAGGCACGTTTGCTCAGCATCAAACTCAAACAAACAAGAACAGGTCTTGTATATTTGAGTACTGCTTCCTTGCAAATAGAAAATAAAGCTAATTGGGCTCTGGATGGACCAGTACACACCCAGTATCTATTGAAATACAGGAAATGCAATATTTGGTGACAAAACAGGATTTTGGTGATAGCAGCACTCCTGAGCGCTCAAGAATGGTCCCAAGCGCTCGGGAGTGAACACAGTGCCCAGAAATGATTTTGTTTCTTTGTGCTCTTCTTGCTTTTGTTGTTTAAACTAAGATCAAATGAGCTCACAACCAGTATGAGGAATTGGTATGGGCATTTGATCCCCCTCAGAAGTTGAAAGCAGTAGATTTCGAAGTATGAAGTGAGATTTTATACCTTAACTTAGACTTGAACTTGGCTTCTTGGACTGATTTGGATGCTTGAAAATGGATAGAAAACTGGAGGAAAATAGAGTTCTAGATGAACTAGAGATTTGAGGCTTTTAAAGTACTTGAAGATTGTTTGAAGTTTTTCTTAGAAAACACAAGTTTTGGAAAATATTTGAGGGAGGTTTAGAGACTAGAATTTTCAGAAAATAGCAGAGGGAGAGGAGAGTGAAATTTCGTGGTGTCCCCTCTGCTGAAATAGGGATGGGGGGGTTTATTTATAGGGGAGCCAAAAATTAGAATTTTAATTTGAAAATAAAATCAAAAATGATAAGAAAATGTTTTGAGGGGGAAACATGTGATGATCAGATTCCTAGCTTAGGCAGGCCTCTGGCACATGCAGGTTTGAACTGCAGGTTGAAAGTTTGAAAAAAAAACGTGGTCAAAAGGTCAAGCTCATTATCTAATGGCCTGTCAGAGCTCCCGAGCGCTCAAGAATGAAGTCCCGAGCACTCAAGAGTGCCTGCCCAACTTCAGAGGGGCGCGACAGACACTCCCGAACTCAGATTTGGGTGTTTTTCGAAGCGTTGGAATGCTGGTTGAGTCCTTTTTCTAATCCAATTGGTTTCATTCAAATATATTTTATACACTGAAATGTGTGTCAATTTTACTCTTAGGGTGTCGAGAAAAAATGCGTTTTAGTTTTGAAAAAGACCAAGAAGCATCATCCAAGCTTTAGCCGAGTCCCATTTTGATTCCATTTCATCATCGGGGAGCCTCGAGGGCACAAATTAAGAAAAACTAATAGGTCCAAATTGGGGTGTCTACAGTGACGATACATAATGATGAAGGTTTTTGGCCTGCCTGGGGCGGGTAGAGGGACAAAATGTGTTTTAACTTGCGATCATTTTTTGTTTCTTAATATGTGCCGTGCGGAGAGGTTTTCCAGTCTTCAAGGCGGGGTTGTTACTAACTTTGAAGATTTCAAAGAACTAAAAGCTAAAAAGAGCAATTTCAATATTTGTTAAAGCATCCAACTCCAAACCAATTGGCAAAGAGTGGAGAGGCCGCCCAGGCTCATATACTAGTTTTGGAGGAGATAATTAACTAGTGTGGGACAAATCCCAACACTCCCCCGCACGTGCGACCCCTGACTCGCACGTGGAGAGGTAAACAAAGGATCCGGAACACACGGATCATAATGAAATAAAGTGCAACTATGGCACAAATAAAGGGGAAAAGCCTCTGAAAGCCTAGCTTTGATACCATGTTAAAGCATCCAACTCCAAACCAATTGGCAAAGAGTGGAGAGGCCGCCCAGGCTCATATACTAGTTTTGGAGGAGATAATTAACCAGTGTGGGACAAATCCCAACAATATTGAATTTACTTTTTCCTGTCTGCCTTTGATAGACGGGTAGACACATGTACTTCTTGTTTTATTTTGTGTTCTTGACTATCCAATTTTTTCCTTTGGACTTCTAAATATCTATTTAGTCCTAGGATATTTCTATGATATTTTGTAACCATCATTTCATGCTTTTTCTTTGCTTGGTTTGTCATGAAGAATTCTCTTGATATCTTGGTTGTAAAAACACATTCACTTTTGATTTTCGAGCTTCCAGCCTGCTAATTGAAGATCCCTTGGAAGTATTTACTTCGTTTGGTGTGGTGAAAATACAACATGAGTAGTAGGGCCTTGGGTGATGGCAATTCAGCTCCCATGAGTAACAATCCCAAGAAACAAGGGAATCGCCAACAGCAATCAAATTCAGACATCATTCTGGGTGGTGAGTTGTGGACTGATGGACTTATTTGTGCTTTCGAATTTGTTCGAGTTCGTAAGAAGACAATATGGCCAAAATCTGGTTCCATTGAGGTGTCAAAGAAGCAAACGCCTGGATCTATACCAGGAAATTCTTTACCCACACAAGTTTATGAAAATAACTTTCTAGATTCATCACCCACAATAGAACCCAGAGCCAGTGAGATGGATACATTGGATGGCAATAGTTATAAGCAGGATTATCATTTACAGTGTTCACAAGTCAGGGAAAGGTCTCCTGGAAGTTATTGGGTACCAATTGGTTGGGCTAGAATAACTGAACTTGTCCAGATAGTGCAAGTTGATGCAGGCTGGGCCTCACAGCCTGCCGAGTTAACAGAAGAGGAAGATGATGTTACTGTTGCCGATGTTGCAGCACCATATTGGGAACGGCCTAAAGGGCCAACGTGGTGGTGTCATGTAATGGCAGGCCATCCATTTGTCAACACATGGTTAAATAATGCTCAGTGGTTACATCCTGCTATTAGCGTTGCTTTACGAGATGAAAGTAAACTGATAAGTGAGCGTATGAAGCACCTTCTTTATGAGGTACTTTATTGTCCTTCTCAATTGGATGACTTCTAGTGCATTTCATGTAGGCATTTCAAAGAATAAGATGTCCTTTGGTACCTTTTATGTTTGGTCTATCTTAGAAGTTTCAAGCATAATGTGGAAAGAACAGGCAAAAAGAAACCAAATAGATGGCCGAGTAAAATAAAAAAGGATGAGGTACAAGGATGAATTAAGTAGTGGCATAAAAATGTTATATGCTTGGGCCAATTTTAGAGCAATTCGAGATAGACATTATTTAACCTCTGACTAATTGATTGCCATGGCTGTGCATATGTTTGTTAATTTGTATGGTACATTAACCAACAGAATTCAGTTTCCTTCTGATTACCACCTCTGACAGTTAATGAGTTTTGGTTATCAAATTCCATTAACTGACAGAATTCAGTTTCCTTCTCATATTTTCCTAAGAGGGGTGCCAAAAACTACATCATATGGACAATGATATAGTAAAATTACAAGAGGAAGTGTGTGGAGGCTGTTAGCCAGAATAAATAAATTGAAAGATGAATAGAGAAAATGGCAGTGCATACACTAGTTCCTCACCTTTTGTTCTTTTTTTAATCCTCTGCTTTACACTCATTCTGCACACTTAGTGTTAGTTTCTTGGACAATGACCTAGTGTCTTCAATATGGAAGTTCCTATATTTTTCCTTAAGGATGAGACCTTTTGTGTTCCAGCTGTTAACAATCTTTCTGTGTGACTTGTTGGCAACTTATCATGCACATTCTGCGACCATAACATGATTTTGTGTTGATTTCAAGAGTTGTTACGGGTCAAGAAATTTATCTTTGGCATGATTTTGTAAAAGGAGATGACCCCTTCAGAAGTTCTGTTGTACTTAGCTTATCGGGATAGCTACTCCTTTCTTGAAAAGTTCTATCGTGTTGCGAGTAACAAACCTTGTAGCTGCTAAAATGTGAAATTTCACAAAGTTCCGCATACCAAGAATGGTGCTCTAGCTGCTTCTTGTTGATATTTTCTCACTCAATTCATTTGGTTATTGGCGGTTGTGTATTCTCAATGAAAAATCCTCTATGGTTCCCAAATATTATGTACCTTTGTGGGGATGGTTCATCTATACTGCCAAATGATGGTAATTATCTATGCAGGTTCCTGTAAGGGTTTGTGGTGGATTATTGTTTGAGCTCTTAGGGCAGTCAGCAGGTGATCCTTTTGTTGGTGAAGATGACGTCCCTGTAGTTCTACGATCATGGCAAGCACAAAACTTCTTAGTATCTGCATTGCATGTTAAAGGGTCTGCATCAAATATTAATGTATTAGGCATTGCAGAAGTCCAGGTTTGTACATGCTCAGCCACGTGACTATTTTATGTGCCTTTGTTTCTGTCAACAGCCAATTCTGTCTCAGTTTTCATGCTGAGGTTGTTCTCTTCATCTTGTCATTTCCTGTTTGCCTCTGATCAGGAAATGCTTGCTGCTGGAGGTTATAATGTACCGCAAACAATCCATGAGGTCATTGCCCTCCTGGCTTGCCGCCTTGCTAAATGGGATGATAGGTGCTAATTGATTTATCATTTCTGCATGTCATAGTGAAAGGTTTAGCTTATATTACTTTGTGTAGGTTATTTCGCAAATCCATATTCGGGGAAGCAGATGAAGTTGAGTTGAAGTTTATGAATAGGTGGTTTCCTGCACTGTGGTGACATTTTTGTTGGCTTTACAAATTTCACTCGATGCGACTTAAATATGTTTCGCATATAATTTACAGAAACGAAACGATTTTACTTTGATAGGAGAACTCATGAAGACATGCAACTATTCAGCGTAATTTTAAACCAAGAAATTAGAAGGCTATCCACCCAGGTATCTTACTTTCCTTCTTGCTTTGAGGGGAAGTTTTATTGTGCATGGAAAGTGCAACTGTGCAACTGATATCATATTTTCATGAATGAAGCTACTAATTTTCTCTTCTTTGAAAAGCAATAGTTTGTTTCTTAAGTATGTTAATCCCTTATATTTGTAGATTTTCTCGAGTAACGGAAGCTTGGTTTGATTCCATTTTCTTTTGTTTTTTGTTAAGCCAGGGCATTCTATAAACCGATCATCAAATGTGTAATTGCTTTGCTTCAATTTTGACTAATAGACGACTGATCTTAAGCATCTTTCCTTCATCCTCAAGTGTTTCATTGTTACATCAAACTCTTAAACTTTGTTCAACAAAATCGAACAGCAATTTTTATTCAAAATCATTACCTATACAAAATTCCCAGCTGTTGTGGGCATTGCCCTGTACTTTGTGAAAAATATTTATTTTGCCTGCTCTTGTAGATTGTTAATTGTAATATGTGGAAGTGTTTGCTGTTTTTATTGAGGAAAGCTGGGCCTCAAGTTAATTGATTCAAGTTACCCCTCTATCTTACAACTTGAGCTTTTAAGTGAGTTGGAGGTCAATCTTTCAACATGCCTTTTATTCCCACACTCGGGCTAACTCAGGGCTAATTTGATTCTTGGGTGGACTTCTTCGTATTAACATTTATCTTAGAAGTCGGGTCTAAACCAATTTTGGACCTTGGTTATGGTGGTGATTTATGGGACATTCAGGTTTGTTACTTGCTTTGTATGTTGTCTTTACTAGGTCTACCATTGTTGTGATATCTTGTGCTCTGAATGCCTACTTATGGAGCCCAAACACTACTTGAAATTGGAAAGGTTCAGCAGCCTGTGAATTTTTGCCCACTGTTTCAGATTTTAGTTGAGTTTTTAAGAGACAAACACCAAGTGTGTACTACTGCCTAAACTGATCAAACCCGTGGCTTTTTATACACGGGGCGTGGAAGATTTCTTTCCACCTCTTTTCCTTTCTTCTTTACTTGAAGCCTCATTGGTTTGAATGTAGGATTTAGATATGCTAGTTGAAACCTACTCAGACTGTTAGATCACCAATTGTTATAGCATCTTAAATTTTTTTTGATTGACCCACCCATGTATCAATCAAGCTAAGGTATCAACATCCTCCATCACTTGCAACCTGTCTTGTACCTAAAGAATGAAGGTGCTAAGAAGAATACAAATAGAGAGGAAGAAACCCGACGGTGCAGGCAAAGATATGCAGACACAAGACCTCTCATAAACCGAAGCTCTCATGCACTTTGTGTCGACAACTGCCCCAAAAGCTTGAGCTATTGGGAACGAGCCCAAGAATGTATACCTATCTATCAAACAAAGATGTATTGGATTCCCTCCTTTGAAATTAGAACCTAATCTAATAAATGCTACTTGGCCTTGACTTGAAAATTGGGAACCCTTGTTATCTATGCAAAGTTTCTAGTGTCTAGTTTTCTCTAATCGATTGAACGGTCACGTTATAGCTCAAAAATTTGTCTTGAGAAACATTAACATCTGAGCTTTCCATAACCTTTACGCAGGCTGCAGGAGCAAGTAGATAAGTTTACGTTTCTATTGGGACTTACATTACTTACAATGATGCAGTAGATTTAGGTTCCCATTACAGCTTGGATGCTAATTATTTGTAAGTTCTTCTCCATCTTTCATCTTATTCCAGGTTATCAGAGTAAAATGGTCTCTACATGCAAGAGAGGAGATTGTATTTGAGCTTGTCCAGCATTTGAGGGGAAATGCAGCCAGGAATTTGCTAGAAGGAATAAGAAAGAGTACTAGGGAAATGATTGATGAGCAAGAAGCAGTTCGTGGTCGTTTGTTCACAATTCAAGATGTCATACAGAGCACTGTTCGTGCATGGTTGCAGGTAATACACTACCATGATGCTCAAAAGCTTTTGTTTCCAAATACTCTTTTTCCTCATGATAATGACTGTTTACATACTTGCTTTAACTGGTAGCATTTTTGTTGTAACACTGCTGAGGTAATTTGTTGATGCTTCAGTGTTATGGTTCAGTTGGGATGCTGAGAATTCGGATCTTAGCTATTAAGAATATTCGTGATATTTTGCTTTTCTTATTTTACAGCTGAAACTTCTCTCTATAAACACACATGTATGTGTGTAGCTGTATACTGTACACATACATCACAGATCACTTAATTTGTCTACCCACATATCTTCATATGCATCAATATCATTCAAGGTTCTAAAAGACGCTAGGTGCTCCCAAGTCGGCTGGGTACCGCCTAGCACCTATGCGGGGGACTAGCGCCTAGGTGGGGACTAATCGGCCCTAGGCGGGGACTTTTAGAAAATCGATATCATTCACTTTAGATTTGCTAATAACACATGCTACAAACTGATTTTGTTTGGGAAACGATGGTCTTTCAGAAAATTTAGGAATCATGAATGAACCAAATGAAGGCAATGCAAAATCACTGCTGTTTATTATTAGAAAGATTGATTAGGGAAGCTAGTTTTCTACATCAGCAAGTGATTATGTAGTTTGGACTTTGGAGAGAATTAGAAGGCCCTGCTACTTTATGACCTACAAAGGCTTGATAAGCTCTTTGGGGTCATGGGATAATTTGTGGCAAGGGGTGATGTTTCAGAAAAGCAGGTTGCATCATATTTGAAGGAGCAGTATCTATCGTGATATTGGACAGAATGAGAAAATTTTTACATCACAGGCTCGCATCAATGCTTGGCATTGAAGTTGTTCTATCATCCATTTGTCGTTTATTTAGCTGCAGATGGTTTACAGGACAGTTGATGTTGACCAAAGTAGGTGCCCGTGGGGTTCTAGTTGATCAGTTGGGGCTAGGTTGATCCTCTGATCCGAGCTCAGGTCTTGTTCTCTACGCTCTCAGGTGTTCCTGCACAGGTGACATCCACTGTTAGTGCCCACACCGGCCGGAGTTGACCGGGAAGGCACTCCGATGGTTAAGTCTGTCTTCTGTAGGAGGAGAAAGCCAATGGACAAAGCTTAGGGAAGGGATACTGGCATACCTTTCTAGGGTTTAAGCTCTTCCTTTATATAGAACCTCTACACTTGCTCTCCAAGCAAGCATGTGTTCGACATGTCCTGTAACCGCTCTTCAGATGATGTCATGTTTGACGTATCGGATAAGATGGTTACGGAGAACATGACACGAGCTGGCCCTTATGAGTGCGCTTTCCATGTGTCGTAACCTCTTCGGGCTATGTCATCATGACGTACGTGACCAGGCAGTTAGGTGCACATGGGCAAGATGCCTTCCACAGTACGCTGGTTGCACTGGTCAGATCCGGGTCGGTTATCCATGACTTGTATAAGTCTGAGCACGATGACCCGTTTGCACCGGAGAGAGCCAAGCGTAAGCCACGTAATGACCGAGCGATCAAGTAAATCCGAACAATCCGCCTTGACGTAACGGACCTTGTCTGCCCGATCAGACCAACGGACCACCTCGAGCCATATGGCTCGGTCATGGTCCGAGCTGATTATTCAGGCCACTACATTGCCAGTTAATGTAGAATTATGAAGAGATGATAAGAAATAAGACATTCGAATGTTAGCTAACTTGTCTTAGTTATTTTTTTGGAGGCGGTTATTCGTTTATTGGTTTCAAAGTGACGTTTTATATCACCAACTTCTATTATGACAACATTGTTTACTCACCAAACCCAATTGAACCTTAAGTCCCAATCAATTAGGTTCAGCTACATGAATCTATTTTTTCAATTGAGTGTATTGGTGGGTGGGTAGGACTACATAGTTTGTCTTCCTGTAGGGTAAGGGCATCGTGTTCCATGATATCCAAGGAACATAGGTCTTTTTGAACTACTGCCACTCAAGTCAATTTTGGTTTACCCTTCCTCTTAGTGCTACCATCTACTGTAACCATATTACTCCTTGTAGTAGCGCATTGATCGGTCTATAATAGATGACACCTTAATCCTTCCTCTGATTTTATCTTTTATTGGTGCTGCCCCTACCATCCTGTGAAGGTTTTCGTTTGTAATTCTATTTCACAAAGTCTTACCATACACACATCTCAATATTCTCATTTTATGTTGGTTCTTAAGACGTCCAACACTTCGTGCGATTTAACATGGCTGGTCTTGTAGCGGAATGGTGGAATTTCCCCTTTAATTTTGTGGGTATGCTGTGGACATAAATTGCATTGTAGATTTTAAGGGGAATTTCCCCTTCAATTTTGGAATTTTCCACTTACGAAATACAAACATAATAATTTGCTTTGTAGATTGAAATAGCCATTATGATTCTCTTCTTCTTTGGTATGCTTATGAACGCTATTAAATTAAGAAATTGTATGAGACAATTAAGAAATTGTATGCTCGTGTTACTCTTTTTCTTTCTTTATTTCTCGGTTTTGGAAGAGTTAGTTATTTGAAGTCAATTTATGTAAAAGCAATTTCACTGCAAAGTTCGGGAAGCATGAATCGTGCTTTGATGGTAGAGAGCTGGAAGCAGTGGGTTACAAGAATGAAACATCCCAAAAAGTAGTAGGCTTGTGGTTAAACTGCAAACAACGATACACTATTTTTTTACAGTAGCTGGTCTATTTTACTTTTTCCTTTGGACTGTTATTTGTAAGGGCAGAGATATTGATAAAGGTTCTGTGCAGAGTGCAGTAATGTTTTATGAGCAAGTCTACTAACATAATGTGTATAACAATTTACACAACATCTGAGTGTGGCACCTCATGATTGGTCATTGCAAAGCAGTTATTTTTCAATTACCAATCATGCAATGCCATGTCAACATGTGTAAATTGTGTACACATTGTTGTGTTAGTAGACTTTCTAATGTTTTATTACTTGCTTTTAACGGATACTTTATGCTATGATTTCCATTTCCCTATTATTGTTGAAGATTTCTGATTCTGAGTGATGATTTCAGGATCAAAGCCTGAGGGTCAGTCATAATCTCGGAGTCTTTGGTGGCTGTGGTCTTGTTCTCTCTATCGTAACTGGACTCTTCGGAATAAATGTGGATGGAATTCCGGGGTCTGAAAATTCACCTTATGCATTTGCCCTTTTTTCGGTCCTCCTCATCTTTTTGGGCGTTGTGCTAATTGCCATCGGGCTGCTCTATCTTGGATTAAGAAAACCAGTCACTGAAGACCTGGTTGAAGTAAGAAAATTAGAGCTCCAAGAGCTTGTCAAAATGTTTCAACAGGAGGCTGAGGCACATGCACAAGTTCGAAAAACAACCCGAACCAAGATGCCTTCTGCTGCAGCAGGGATACTCCCTGATGGATCAGGTTATGTTCTCATCAGCTGAGTAAATCAAATGCAAGTATGCTATGAGTCCTCATTGAGGTAACTGCTCATTGCTCAATACCTTGTTTGTGTTCAAGGCTTGTCAGTCGAGTCCTTCAGGAGCCAGTGGGGCTTTGCTTGGTCGTTAGCATCAAGGCCCTCAGATTTGTCTCTTGGATTCAATAAAGCTGGGCCGGAATGCTGACCTAGCAAAGAAACCATAGTTGGATTAAATTATCAATTCTCACTTTGGCCCTTGAACATAAAAATTTCTTGAGTTGGTCTATACACTATATAATTTTGTCAATGGACCTAATGCATAACTGACGTCAACTTTTCTACCAGAAAACGCCATGTGACATTGATATGAAAGGCCAATATTGGTACACCTAAAGGGCGAAAGATGGAAATTTCAGTGCCACGTGGTGTTTCCAATGGTACACCTAAAGGGCCAAATTGATGGCAATAAGTAATTGGGACAAATAAATGCTTCACATGAGGAAAGATTTGTATTTCAAGGGTCAAACTGAGAATTGGAAGTACTTCAAGGTTCAAACTCTATTTCACCCATTTTATGATGCCAATTCAAGATCTGCGTGATAAAATTCCCATTCTGTAACTGTTGGGCACTATCCTTTCACCTTAAAATAATATCCATGATTTAGGCAACAGAAATCAGTGTTTTCAGGAAGGAGGAAGCTATGGTACACAGGGTATACCGTATGTCTAAATTATGACATTTTGTGATTTTCATTATACCGATTTTTGGTTTTCTAATGCATATTTATGATTCTAATTACGACTTGTACTTTAAAATTTACCTGTTGAACAGGTCATTAGCAGGTTACTCATAATTAAAAAATATTGTTGTTACGTAACCATAATTATTCGTACCAAAATGCATAATACTTGTACCCTAACCAGATATTTGTGTACAATATCAAAAATTAAATAATAATACCCACAAATGTTATAACAACACCATAAATTGGCATTATCTTATCACAATAAGTCGTACCAAAAAAAATTGACTCGTATAATATTCCGTAACAAAATCAAAATATGTCGTACCAAAATCAACAATTGTTATACTCAAGCCAAAAATATTTGTAAAAGCCACATTTTATAAAATAACCACAATTGTTATGACAATACCTAAAATTGTCATTTTCTTAATACAACGTGTCGTATCAAAAGAAAACATATTTAAATACCACAAATTATATAACAAATCACAATTGTTATGATAATATCATAAATTTACGTTTTCTTACCACAATGTGTCGTACCAAAGGAAATTAATTAAAATATTCCGTAATAACACATGTCTAAAATACCACAAATTCAGTAATACAACCAAATTTGTTATGACAACACCATAAATTGACGTTTTCATACCCACAACGTGTCGTATAAAAAAAATTCAATCGAAATGTTCAATTAACGATAGTTATAATAAAAAAATACAATACCACAAATTTAGTAATATAACTAAATTTGTTATGACAACACCATATATTGGGCGTTTTCATACCCACAACGAGTTGTATAAAAAAATTCAATCGGAATGTTCAATAAACGATAGTTAAAATCAGCAAAATACCATACCACTAATAATTTTCAATTCCCGCCACATTATTTTTTCAAAATTTAAAATTTCCACCATATTATCTTAATTTTTGATTCCCCACACACTATTTTTTTAAATTCTTATTTGTCCCTACACAATACCTCAATAATTTAATTCATCCAAGAAATTCACCAAAAAAAAGTACTATACCCAAATTTTTGAATACAACTACAATTTTCTCTCAAAATATTAGTCTAAATTAAATTCTTTCTCTACAAAATTTATTCAAAAATTCAAAATTCCTTCAATTTTTCATGAAAAAATGAGAGGTCACTAAAACAAATAATTACCCTACTGTCTCAAGATACGGATATTCAGAGTGGTGCACTTAACAATTGGCACTATATATTTGACAGGTGAATTGGTGCCAAACCTTCACCCTATGCATACAAATCCAAATTTAATGGTGGTCCTTGGAACTAGGTCATGGAAGTACAATATAAAAAATTTTGAAAATTTATTGTCATTGTACTTTCTTTTAAAAAAAATTATTATAATCGACATACTAATTTACACCAATGACATAGGCTATAATATGACCTACAAGTGCAGGCCAAGCACTAAGACTGATGCATTTAAGGCCACTGTCTTCTCAAATTTTCAGCCTGGAAATAGGGCACCTACGTACAAGAAAGAATTATAAAATTAATAGCCTTTAGAATTTCAAATTCTCAATTATGTACCACAGCGAAAAGGTGTTGGAGTTTGGACATTTATCTAAAAGATCAGGGGTTCAAGTCTTGCACCCTTCATTCCTATTTTTTTTTTTTTTTTAAGAATGCTGTTTTTTGGTTAAATTACATAGAGTCCTTGTAGTTTCATACTTTGACAAATCTAGTTGTTCAATTTCAATACAACATTAAAATCTAATAATGCACCATCTGAGCCCCACGTAAGGTGTGTTTTTTTTTTTTTTAATCTAAATCGTCTATCTTTTATATAATATCAATTAGGTCATTCGTACCAAGAATGAAGTTGATGGCATATAGCTAGACACTTAATTAGATGGAAAATATCATTCTATTATTCAATCTGCTTGCCGATGATGGAGCTTCCTAAACCTGATTGAGGGAAAAATTTACGCAGATGAGTTAATCAACAAACATAAAAAACTCAATGGATTTAACTATCATTACCGTGTCACGGTAGCATGGCTACTGTATATTTAACTACAATAGAGGACTAGGTTTCATATCAAATAAAAATTGAATGTACAATCTAAATGTCGTTAGTGAGTGTATTTTTAGAATGATCGATCAGGGCTGTTAGGATGTCAAGTTATAAAATATTTAATTTGTGAAATTTTAGACATGTATCTTGCTTGGGTATAATAATTATTGATTGTGCTACAACATATTTTGGTCTTGTGTCTAGTATCTTTTGATCGATTTCTTTTGGTACGACACATTGTGGTAAGTAAGTGCCAATTTTTTGTGTTGTCATAACAATTATGGTTATGTTATATAATTTGTAATATTTTACATACGAGGGAGAGGGAGAGAAAGTCAAGGAGGAGAGAATAACTTGTTACTTGCTAAGCCCTTTTTTTTATTTTATTAATTGATTTAATCAATTGGTGGTCCAGATTATTCACTTTGAAATCCAAGGGTTTAAAATTATGGTGCGTACAGTACACCCCCTAATAAGGGGTGTGTACCATAGGACTACCCTTTCAGGAATAGTTTATCTCCAACAAGAATACCATAGCTTTTTCAGATTGGACAAACGCATTGTCTGTCTAATTTTTCATATTTCGCACATTTTTAGGGAGAAATATAATTGAAATGTTCATTTTGCTCTGTGGCATATACTAGACATATTATTGTCCAAAGTTTTCTGTTGCCCAACATACAGTGAAGCCACATTGGCTCGCTCATCCATGTAGCATAAATGTTCTCAATGGACTAGCAATACTGACCAAGCGCTTGCTTTCAAGGAGGGAAATTTGTCTTCTGATTTTCGGACATTGAAGATTATCTCTCGTCATTTATCATGATCTTTCGATAACAATCTACTGCAGTCAACTTTCTTGTCTAGACTGAAGAGGCTTTGTTGATAGTACTGGAGAAATCTGTTCGAGAAATTTCCATTCACTGTTAAAAGACTCTGAAAAAGTTTATGTTCTGATGAGGATTTGTTTCTCGGGCTTTATACATTACAGCTAATGTTATTTTTCCTTTCAAAATCAAATGACTGTAACTTAATTTTTTACCTCGACGTTTGTTCAGAATGAACGGTTCGAATTACTATATTGGCCCAAAGTGGATCTCGTTTGGACAGAAGTAATTATTCAGCACTTCCGGAGTTCTACGTGACCTTTGCCTACGTGGTACTTCCAACCATTTACGTAGCGACAAATTTCGCGGTAGGGACATTATCATTCACTTTTGGTGGGTGACTGGAAGACAATGAGTGATCCACATTGTGTTGTGCTATCTTGTATTTGCGGGGAGTAGTATCACATGGCAACGTCACATAACACTTTGGGAGTACCCAATAATTGGCCTTTGGACAGGGCACAGACCCAGCCAACTCCAATCTGCTTCCCTTTCAAAAAACCAACGCTACTCCCTTCTTGCTATAAATAGAAACCGAGAAAATGCCCAGAGCAGTTATGAGCTGATGAGAAAACCTTTGTCAGCAGTTCATAAATTCAAATAAATCAAAAACCCAGGTCATCTTCTTACTACATTCGAAAACGTGACAAAACCAACTTCAACAAATTGCCCAGAATTCCAGTAACACTCACGAGAACATTACTACTATTTCCATTCCTCCGAGCCAAAAATGCTCTTCTAAGACAAGGAAATGATTCACTCGGCTTGCCTGCCAGACCGATACATACCTTTCTCATATGCTATATATATCTTTAAAACCCTGTCCGAGTACATGTGATCCGGCTAATTATTACTGCAAAATGGTGAAAAGTGGTGCAACAGCTTTGGTCATTTCAGTGGTTGTCATGGCACATGTGGTGGCGGCCCTCGGGTGCATTGATCTCGGCCCATCCATGGTCCGGTGTTCCCTATATGCTACAGGTGTGGTCCGTGAGCCGTCTCTCGCGTGTTGCAACGAGTTGAGACGGCTCAATGGTAGGGCGCAAACCACGATTGACCGGAGACGAATATGCTTTTGCTACAAGCAGCTTGTCCCTCAGTACCCTAATATGAGGGATGCCGCAGTTGCTGCACTTCCTAGGTTATGTGGTGTTTCCATGCCTTTCTTAGTCTCTAGGAACATTGACTGCAGCCAGTAAGTTCTTCTTTCTTCTTCCTTTTGTATTCAATTCTTTGACTTGAACATCTTTACCCCTCAACTGCTCATGTACCGATTAGGATAATAACGTTTTAAGAAGTAGCAATTACGGAACCTGGTTTTTAATGCCTATCCCTTGAATATTCCCGATAAGCAGATTCAATCAAGCATGCATCCCGAGTCTCATGTGATGATCTTGTCACGTAACTCTCATGTGATGCAAAATAGGATAGATCGTAGTTCAACTTGATGAAAGGCCTTGATGTGTTTGTTATCCGCGCCAAAAAAAAAAAAAAAAGATAGATTGAGATATGATATCAATATCTACAGGAACGAAGTATAATTGGCACAAGAGCCAAGTAATGGTTAGTGTCTGGCAACCCATTTGTCTTGTGACCAATACAATGGGATCAAGCATGTACAAATGTTTGATCAATTTAATTTATTTCATGGACCCATAAACAAAAATGGATTTACCAAATAGACCTACTGGATTGTCAAGTGGGACCGTGATGGGTCTCGTTTTAAATTATAGTAGGATCACAAGAGATGATTTTACATGAGAGGATATTGATTTGGTTCGATAACCACGGTTAGGTAGGAGGTAAATGGACTCAACTCGAGTTCTCATTTTTTCTCCAATTTGATACTAGTCTCATGAAATTGTTCCATCAGTACTATTTGGTTTTTATGCTTGTTTCATTTACTATTTTTTTTAATCCTGGTTTTATTAAAATATGTGCAGGATTCCATAGAGAGGTGCAGTACTGAAGATAGTATATGTATGAAGGTAACACGACGGACAGAATGTTCGTGTGGACTGGGATATCAATAACGGGGCCCCATTTTGTTTGGATGGTCCAGACCCGCTCATGCTTTGGTAGCCTTTTGAATAAATGCTCGTTTACAGCCCTATGTTTGAATAGTTTATATATGCAAATAAAGCTTTGTGTCAAATAAATATGAGGTCGACGACTCGACAACAAGCACCATCAACATGTTTTTTTTTGTATTTATGTTAAGTGAAAGAAGACTGCAACAAAATCAAGTTCATTACACAAAATAGTTTCAATGGGAAAATAAATAAACTTATTTATAGAGAATATAGGAGGGTGATTAACTAAACTAGTCATAATTGATGATTACAGCATATTTTACAAATGTTATTCTTTCATGATTTCCTATTCTGAACCTCTGGATCTTGTTGGATTGTATATATATACTCCTTCAGAGACAACAGTATTTTCCAATTTTTGCAGGTCAAAAAATATTTGAGGTAACATATATAAGTGAGATCACTCAATTATTCGCTATGCCATTGCAAATCTCACCTAGAATGGTAAGCAATCAACTTTTCGGATGGGTTAACTTTTAGTAAAATCCAGGGTTATAACCAATACACATGTAAAATGTGAACTTATGGCTACTATTGGAAAGTCAAAAACCATATTTTCTAAATTGAGGGTTCACATATATAACAGAAATGATTCGTGCACAGCAAGCTGTGCACATCAGCCTTTTTCTCCCGCCTCGGGTCGCACAAAGATGATCGGAGCCGCTCATTTTGTTCACAATACATCGTTTAAGGTCTCTGCAAAAAATGAGCTTCGTTCGATATCGTTAGAAGTGTTAACAAAACACCCAAAATTAGCTTGCTGTGCACATAGCACGGCTCCATATATAACACATCTTGGGTTCCTGTAGTATTATCCAATGAACTACAAGGGTATATGGTGCCTCAATATTCTTTATCGAGATTTTGTCACCGTGATCTGAATTGTTCAATTTGTAGAATACGTTGAGTAGATCATTCAGAATTTTTTTTACAAATTGATCGGATGTCATTGGTCCCTTGTTCAAACAACATTAATTATAAAAAAATGGATGATGATCTGTACAATTTCAAAAATGTACTGGGAAACAAATCTATAATCCACTAATTAGCATATCATTAGCGAATTAAATTAAATACAAGTTAGAAATTACGAGAGTCTTGTGTCTTAACACAAATTACTCCTACAATTATTAAAACTACTCTAGAAATACCAAACTAAAAAGATGCCTGTTTTTTCACCGCTTCTCTCACAATGCGCGCTGGTGAGGTCCACACGAAAATACCTAATGTGGGATCCATTACGATCATGAATGAGAGGGTGAAAAACATTGTGTTACGAAGAATCAATAACTGAACAGAGAATCTATCGAATTAGCGCCAAGAATTGACGAGAAGGCAAGCTATATGCAACTGGAGGGGATTTGCGGACCAAAAGATTGACCTCGGACATTAGAACAAGAAGAAGTAGAAGGAGGTCCTTGAGGGCCATTGTAGGACAAATTGATGTTCACAAGCTTGATGTTTTGGCAAGGAACAATCCCACTGCATTGTAGGGAAACTGCAACTTTTGAACTCGAACTCCCCCATATGTTTCTGAATGTAACGTTGCTTATCTCAACTTTCGAATCCTGCACATAAATGCAATAGATAAATCCCGATTGTTACGACATGTTTTAAGTACTTAGTATGTAATTTTGGAGCATCAAACCAGAATGTTCGTATGGTGCTCTACGACCAATAAGAGTAACACTCATAGGATCAATGGAGTCAACCGACAGACTCAAATGGACGTGGAAGAAATTGAATGCAGAAATAATAGATGGATGATTGATAATTTGCTTGTGTATTTTGAAAAATGTTTTTAGTAGTATTCTACATGATAAATAGTCTATGACTTCAGAAAAATAATTAATCCTACTAATTAGTTAAAAATCATGGCTCTGCCTCTGCCAATCAATCTCCTTTTTTTTTTTTGCCCCTCATTAGTCAAGGGCAAGACGTGCACGTGCCAACTTGAGAACTATTGAATAGTTCTTGGATGACTCTTTCAAGTGAAATAAGGAATAATCTAGAAAAGAACAAGTTAGAGCACAACATACATCGTCCTTGCAATAAGGCTTCGGGCAATACTGTTGATCGATGATAATAGGATTGTTCACGTTATCCATGAAGATATTCTGAAACATAAAATTCGAAGCAACGCTAGCCAGAGAAGGGGCCCATGTCTTGATCCTGACACCATTCTGGGTCCCACGGAAAGTACAGTTTGTCACTGTGATCCCCGTCACAAACTCCTTCGGTGACTTTCCTAGGCTCCCGACGCTGATCCCGTGGCCAGGGCCGCACGAGACACCAGAGATGTGGATGTCTTGGCTGCCCGAGACCATGGAAATGCAGTCATCGCCGGTGCCGATGATGGATCGGGTGATCCGGATGTTGGTTGAGCTTCCGATGTGGATTCCGTCGGTGTTGGGACTGCCTTCCGGGGCTGAGATTCGAATGTGGCTCATGTTCACGTTGTTGCATGCGAATAAGTTGAAGTGGGAGTTTTTGCTGTTGATTGACCTCAAGTGGTGCACCCTTGAGTTGGTCACGAAATCGAACCTCATTGACTGCTCCAACCAATGTGAGATTAACACAACGACATAAATAGTTTTTTTTTTTCCAAGTATTTTCCGAACAGGTCATAAACAGCTGGAAATAGAAACAAAAGAATGAGATAGAAAAGGAAAAATTGGTCATGCACGCATCCCTTTTTTGTATGACATGCACCCCGTAACATTAACCACCAAGAAGCATAACATCCAGTCATTCACTAGAAAGAAGAGTTACATTTTATTGCAAAGAGGCTTAAATTTTTCAACACAAAGAGGCTTAACATTTCACCCCAAAAGGCTTGATATTTTACCACAATAGGCGTAACATCTATAAAGGTGCATACCGTTTCACCTAAGGAGCGTACGTAACATTAACGAAACATAGGCACCACACTTTTTAAAAGTAGGAGCATGTATTGAAGCATTTTTCAAATATGGACCGTAATTTCTGACCTATATATTGCGTGCTTGATCAAAATGACTTGCACACACATCGCATGTATCCAACCTCTAGTTTAATTAAAATACACATAAAATATGTGTGTTGTTTCTAAAACTTTCATGCACATTAAAATGAACCAAGTAGTAAAAGTGCTATTAATAAGTGATGTCGGTCAACTTGTTCACATCTTCATAATACTAATACTAGTCCACAAGACATTAACAAGACTAAACTTAATTACAGCAATCGATCCCTATGGTTTTAATATATGTACATTCTGTTCCCCATAGTTTTGCTTTTATCAACTAAATCCCATCGTTTTTTCGTTTCTGTTTCAGTGTAGTGTCTTACTCTCCTTTCATTAGAGCAACTCACGTAATCAAATTCTTACGTAATTTAGACATGCATGTCACCATACCAGCAAGAAAAGCTAGTCACCTAAGACCTCGCAAAAGGTCATCCATGTTGTTTAAACTATTTTGTTCTATTAAATGGAACCATTTTATTTTTTTTAATGATTCAAAACATTTACTTGGTAGGCATTATGTGCAACTGATTACGAAAATTAGAATTCATCGCAATGAACTACAAAAATTAGTACTCCAATGAGCATTGTCAGCTGGTAAAATAATTTTGTTTAACAAGCAGATTCAAGATATAAATTTCCCATGTGATCTTACCAAGACAGATGCCCCCTTTCTTAGTTTTTCTCTATACAATTTTTATCTTCTATCTATTACTATGTTTTAAGCGCAGAGTAAATTACTAAACTATTCTTGTTGTCTTAAACAATTTTTTTCTATTTCAATTTGGTGCCTGAAGTTTCAAATATGTCGTCCACTTCAAACATCAATTGAAAATGACGGAGGGGCTAACTTGAATAGAAAATGAAAGTTAAAAGTTCACATTGTTGAGATTAAAATTACAAGAAAAAATTAAAAAATTAAATTGAGTAGGATAGATGCTTATGAAAAAAAAAAAAAAAGAACTTACAACGGGGAGAGGCTTGCAGTTAGGGTTGGAGTAGCAATCATTGTAAGCCCAAGCAGAAGGACCTTGGCCATCCAAAGACCCTCCACCTTTAACCACTAATCCGTCGATGTATTGGAACCCAATCCAATGGTCAATAAAGAACAAATGAGGATCGGTGGAGGCCTTAAGTATCCCTTTTATGATAAACATTATTTGGCCATTGCATGGGCCTCTGAAGATCACTGAATCCAACATGTATGTTCCCTTTGGGATCACAACCCTGCTCTTCCCTTTCCACATGCATGCTTCCCTCCAAGCTCTTAAAAAGGCCTATGAATATATATCAAAATTAATTTATGTGTTAGAACATTAACGAAAAAAAGAAAAGAAAATGTATTAGAACTTAAAACATAGTATCGCGCCCCAGATTTTATATGACTAGGTAGTGGTGGGGCAAAATCGGGTGTCACCAATATGGACTATTCATTTATATTCTAATGAAAGCACGGTACGTAAATGAGACTCATGTAGTGCGGTGGTTTGAGCAATTTTGTGAGAAATTATGGACATAATGAAAAGAGGAACTCATTTATATTCAATAATTAGGCAAAAAGGTTACGAAATGTTATCTTATTTTGCTAGCTTTGTATCTAACAAATGATACACAGACTTGTGTTAATATTGTGAGATCCTCAAGATGGATATAGAAACTACGAATGTAAAAAGAAAAATAATCACGATCACACAAATGTACCATATTTAATTAGGTTTCATCATCAAATCTGGAATGTGTATATGCTCCAAGTGCCTATTTGCACAAACTTGACGAGCAACATCACTATTTTCCTATCACTAGAATATAGTGGTTAGAACTAACAGACCTAAAAAAAAAAAAAAAGAGTTTGACATAAAAAAAAAAAAAAACTTCTTTAATAAGTATTATTACGTTCCACCCTTATAAACAAATCGAATGTTTACTTTTTTGATACAGAGTTGGATTGTTCATCCAAATATAAAAGAAGAAAAAGATTGTCATCTACATTATTGTTTCCCATATTTTTTACTCACAAGTCACAGCCATCGAAACTAAATACTATTAAGAAAGCTCAATCTAAGTACCAATTAAGAGAGATAGATAGAGAGAGAGAGAGAGAGAGAGAGAGAGAGAGAGAGAGAGAGAGAGAATAAAAATGGTGCAGATCTGTGAGGATTCAGGAACAAATATTACATGATGCAAATAACCGAAAAAATTAGCCCGTAGAAAATAAAAAACAATTAAGCCATAAATAAGATTGCGAATAGAGTAGGAAAAAAAAATCTCTTACGATGGTATTATCAGTCTTGCCATCTGCAACCGCACCATAACTTGTTACGTCGAAAAACGCAGGCGCCCGACCTCCATGGACATGGGTGCTACTGCACTCCAAAGCTAACAATAAGAAGAAAATCTTGAGAAAACTCCATCCCAAAGCCATTTTCTTCTTCTTCATTATCGTCTTCTTCTTGTTGTTCTCTCTCTCTCTCTCTCTCTCTCTCTCTCTCTCTCTCTCTCTCTCTCCTGTGTTTGTTCACCTCTCTGTCTTCTTATATACACAAACATACAAGCTTGGACAATTATGATGGTACGTACGTTCGGTACTTGATTGGGAATGGGATGTGAAAGGACAAAAAAGGCTTTTCAATTGTTGCATGCAAAGATTCAGTAGTATATTAATCTTTTGTGTGATTATTGTAATTGATATTGTTTCTATTCCAACCTAACTGAAGTTTCCATTTATACAAGGGCAATAATTTTAAATAGGAAATAAATATACAAACAATAGTGTGGCTCTGGGTTGTAGTTGAACGGCTGAAGGCATAGATAGGTTTATAGTTAGACTTTTATTATTCTTCTCAAAAGAGTCCATAACTGTTAATACATTTATGGGTCTACATATTTAATGGATTAAAATAGGATGGTAAATTTGGGAAATTAATAGAATAGCATTTGGTGTAAATTCATCCATTGTCATCTCACATCTGTCCGACCTCTTAAAAGTAAATCGGATTTCTGGTAATTAACTAAATTGGAGGGAAGGAATATTAAATTCATTTGTTTTGGTGTTTTCGTAAGGGAGGTGATTTTGGCACTTCAAATTTAGTCAATGGCACTCCACTTTTAGTTTTGTTTTCTCATATAATTAATACATAAAGTAGAGTGCTAGTAGTAAAAATTGGAGTGCCAAAATCAATTTCCTTTTCGTAACTCTCAAAATCAAATTAGGGAAATCACTAAAGATTACTTGAGTGGTGATTCTGCCAGCAGGGGACCTGTTGGGAATGTCAGAGTTTCTTTTAAGAGAGAAACTTATTCACGAAGCCTCCGTGAACATCATGTTCGCGAAGCCACTCAATCTCGCGAGTCCGTTCTGGTTTTGGACGATCCATATATTAATGAATTTTTTTTTTGGAGAAGAGATAACATCCGGACCGCCCAAGACTGAAACGGACGGCTGGGATCGCGTTTTGTAAAAATTTATTCACGGAGGCCCATTAATAAGTTTTAATTTCTCTTCTTTTTTAAATTTATAAGTTTTAATTTCTCTTCTTTTAAATTTACACGATTCGTACTTTTTTCATCAAAATGTGACCCTTTGTTAACCCCACATATTTCACTTGGTATAGATTTAATCAGGACCTTCATTAGTAGCCGATGAGATTAATCTTCTAAAAATTAAATAATGTGCCGGTGAGATTGTCGCATGCGTAGAAGTGTGGACCGGAGAGGTTCCTTCATCTTTTCCCTTTGGAGCTAGGAAAGACATGAAATTTCTTAAAGCACGCTTTTGACGGCCCTTGATTCAATGTAAATAAGAAGTGGGACTTCAGATTTCAACTATATGTTGAAAATTATGTACTATCTCATTTTAGGTATCAACTACACAAGCTTGTAGACTGGTTTAGAACGAAAAATTGAAATCCATGGTATCCATTTCTCCCGCCGTCCCAAAAAAGAAATTGTTGGGCCTGCAAAATGAAAACTTCAAAAATTACACTTCTGTTCTGAACAAATTTTACAATTTTTTCCTGATAAATGAAAAGAGATCTTTCACTTGTATAGTAATTAGTGGCACAAAGTTTAAACTTTTATTGACGAAAATATATAAATTATTTTTAATTCTTATTTTGTGGACCGGATAATCTTTTTGGGATGGAGATAATATTTATTAATTATCGAAATATGTCATTGACCATCATTTTCCCTACTTGTACTTGCATAAGCTTAGGTGGGGAAGGGTCCAGCTAGAGCTGGCCTAGGGGTAAGCCCCGTAAGCTTGCGGGCTTGGGCAACCCCGCGCCCCCCGCCATGGGTAACCAAAAATAAATTTGTAAGCAAAAAAAATAATAATAATAATTGCTTCAAAAAATGCAACCCCATAAGGTTGTTTTCTTGAGTATGTATTTGTTCAATTGATTAGCTATACTACACTAGATCATCGCCAAAAGACTGAAAAGTGACAGATACTAAACTTGATCCTTTTTGGATCAACATAACATTTTAGCCAAAAGTCTGAGAACAGAGCTACACTTGATCCTTTTTTGTATTGGTGATACTATAGTTGATCTTTTTTTTAATCGGTGATACTACGGTTGATCTAGCCAAAAGGCCAAGAACAAACGGTACACTTGATCTTTTTTTGGATCGGCGATACTACAGTTGATCTTAGCCAAAAGTCCAAGAACATACGGTACGCTTGATGAAATCTCAAAGAGACAATTTTTAGTTTTAGCCTTCCACCAAACTCGTCAAAGTTTTTTAGTTTCAAAAATAAAAATAAGATTCACTATATATATTTATATTTCTACATTTTTTTACTCTGTTTTTAAATAAATGTAGTTTAATGATTTTTGCAATATCCATAATCCAATATAAGGCACTCCAAAAAATTATCATTTATTGTTCAAAATTAGGTACGATATAAATAAGCACATCTTCCCCTAATCTTAAAAAAAAATTAACTTGTGAGAATAAAAATAAGGGTACTATGTATTTACGGGGTGGTTCAATGGACAACTATTTAGACACCTAAAAAAACAATCTGATTTGCGGGTATTTATATACTTAATACTATTTATATACTTAATGTTTTATACATAATTGGATCTACACAATCTGGTTTGTGGGTATTAGTTATCAAAACACGCCAGTGGCCGTCATTTTCCCAAAATTCAGTGAATGAAGCATATGGCATGATTCTCAAAATTTTAAAACCGGGCCATAGATAGATCAGCCCAAAACAAGATGGTAAATTTGAGAAACTAATCGAACTAGTGATTGCCCGTGCGTAAAAACACTTGTGCCTTATGCATGAAGTAACATGCTTTGAACATAGTTTAAATGAATTTCCTTCTCTATTGTTGGCCGCCTTGCCAACCAAGCTGGGGACTCCTAGCTAGAAGTATTATTTTCAAATATGCTTAAACAGAGTTCATTAAGTCAGCTACATAAAATAATAATGACACACTTAATTTAATGCAACATCAAAGAATGTTTAAAAATAATACATTTTCTGTAAGATGTACTCTCATTTTTAATTGGATGATTTTTTGTTCTTATCAGCCCTCTTTAAACGAATGAAATCAACTTAAAAGGGGAAACTAGCTAAAAGGTAATCAATTGAAAAGGAAAGTGTATACTCGTATTATCCTATAAGTCAATTCATAATTAAAAAGATTATAAAACATCTCCCTAAATAGGTTTATATATAAGGAAATTTTTATTGATGCTGGGATCAATAGGTAAAGGCGATTTGACGGTTGGACAGGATGCTGGGTTTATATGTACAAATAAAAACTACTCTGTTTCATCCATTGTCATTTCACATCTGTCCGACCTCTTAAAAGTAAATCAGATTTCTGGTAATTAACTAAATTGGAGAGAAGGAATATTAAATTCATTTGTTTTGGTGTTTTCGTAACTCTCAAAATCAAATTAGGGAAATCACTAAGATTACTTGAGTGGTGATTCTGCCAGCAGGGAACCTGTTGGGATGGAAATCTTTTTAACGGCAGAGCCAATTGCATTTTTGGACGGTCCAAATGTTAATGAATTTTTTCCGTAAAAGTGAACTTTTTCCCATAAAGTTTCAGTAAAATCTGGACCATTCAAAACTTTTTTGAATGGTTGTGATTGGTTATTACTGTAAAGAACTTTTTCACGGCTGAGCAGTGAATAAGTTTCTCTCCCTGTTCGGAATGTCATAGTTTCTTTTAAATTTAAATGATTTTTACTTTTTTTCATCAAAATGTGACCCTTTGTTAACCACACATATTTCACTTGGTCTAGATTTAATAAGGGTCTTCATTAGTAGCCAGTGAAATTAATTTTTTAAAAATAAAATAATGTGAATGTAACTTTACTCGGACATGCAATTATGATGGGAAGAAAATTCTGTCTCATGCATAGCTGGACCGGAGATGTTCCTTCATCCTCTCCCTTTGGAGCTACGAAAGACATGAACTTTCTTAAAGCACACTTTTGACGGCCCTTGATTCAATGTAAATAAGAAGTGGGACCACAGATTTCAACTATATGTTGGAAATTACGTACTATCGCATTTTTGTTAATCAACTATTCAAGTTAATTTGTCGTAGACGGGTTTAGAACGAAAAACATTGTGCGGTCCGCGCAAAATGATAACTTCAAAAATTACATTTCTGTTTTGAAAAAATTTAACAATTTTTTTTTTCTGAAAAATAAAAAGAACTCTTTCACTTCTAGTAATTAGCGGCACAAAGTTTAAACTTTTATTGATAAAAATGTATACATTATTTTTTTGCAGATCAGACAATAATTTTGGGATGGAGATTATTTATTTTACTGTATCCTATACTTGCATAAGCTTGGGTGGGGAAGGGTCTAGCTAACTGGCCTAGGGGTAAGCCCCGTAAGCCTGCGGGTTTGGGTAGCCCCCTGCCATGGGCAACCAAAAATAAATTTGTAATCACAAGATATATATATATAGGGAGGGGATCAAGGGACAAAACTTTTGACAACAAAATAGACACTAAATCCTAGCCATTAAAATGGACGGCTGTGATTTAAAATGAAAAGGCACCTTCTCTCTCTTCTTCCATTCAACTCACGTGTTCTCCCCCCTCTCCCTCTCTCTCTCTCTTCTTAGTGATTTCTCTCTCTTCTTCCAAATGTTAATGAATTTTTTTTGTGCGGGTGTATGTACAACATTAATGTGTTGTATTAATTTTCTTGCGATTTCTAAGTCTCACAGGATTTGAAGTAATTTTCATTTCTTGAGAATATTTTTTTCTTGGTTTGTTTCTTTGAAGATAGAAGCTTATATTGTTCTATTTTTTTTGTTACCTTTTCATTTATTCTTATGGGAAAAAAATTAGGAATATTGAGAAGATATTAAAATAGTTTTTTCAACAAATTCCTCTACATGATCCTAAAAAAATTATTGCCACATGGAAAAATTAAAATATTGGTTTTACAAAATTTTACATCCATTATAGATCTCATTTTGTAGATATTTTCAAGTAGATTTCAAAAATATAAAATTTAAAAAAATTGAATTCATATAACAAAAGTTATTTACATTTTGAGATTTATAATTAAGAGAGAGAGAGAGAGAGAGAGA
>BPLS01000542.1:71016-100097 GCA_019656275.1 Rhododendron kiyosumense
ATATATATATATATATATATATTGCTTCAAAAAATGCAACCATAGGTTGTTTTCTTTGAGTCGGATCGTGCTAATCATAAAGCACTATGACCGAGGTTACATGTTGATTTTGATTTTTTGATATAATTCAAGCTAAAAATACAGTATAACCTTGTTTTTTTATTTTTTATTTTTATTACTTGTATGTCTTTGTATTTTATAACTTAATAATAGTAAGTAAGAAACCAAGTTGTAGATCAAAAAAAAAAAGAAGAAATAAGAAACCAAGTTTAGGGTAAGGATTGGAAAATCCAAATATCAGGGCCAGCATTGGGTCCAAGCCAACCTCACTATAATTCCGCCTCCATGTATGTTGCTATTCAAACTCGTTGAATATAGTGTCTCCAAGCCAATATTGCAATTCTGAAGATCTCTGAATATTAAGTACTCATTCCCCTTCCAAGTTTCCTAGACTAGAATAGATTAGAATTAATGAATGGCAAAAAAAAAAAAAAAAAACACACATTGAAGATTAAGTCAATATTAGTAAAATATAATTTCCGTTCGGCTAAATAAGCTAACTGGCTTATTTTTTTGTCCTTATTCAATTTTTTTTCATATTTGTTACGAGTAGTTTTTTGTCAATTTTTTTTTGGAGATTATTGCATCGTCATGACAAGAGGAATCTAAAAAGTTAAAAATTACGATCGAAACCTAATTTTTTTAATAAAGACAAAAATAAGCCAAAAGGCCCCGTTTCGGAACGTGAAATAAGTACTTATTTTTTAAGAAGGTAATTTCAAGTTTAAAAATGATGGGCTTATATAAATTTAAAAATCTGCAATATGGATCTTATTTGAAAGATCTTATTTAGATCTTTAATGCGGTGCAAAAAAAATCAAAAAATTATTTTTCATTTACATTATTTTTTTGTTTGAAAATGTGAAATAAGTACTTATTTTTTAAGAAGGTGTTCCGGAATGGGCTCTAAGCCAATTTTTTCGTCTTTATTAAAAAAAAAGATTTCGATTATAATTTTTTACTTTTTAGATTCCTCTCGTCATGACGATACAATAATCCCCAAAAAATTGACAAAATACTAATAAATGCGAAAAAAAAAATTGAATAAGAACAAAAAAAACAAGCCAATTAGCTTATTTAACCGAATGGGATCAATTGGCTCTTCACTAAGATCCAGGTCGATTTCACTGCATTCAAAAAGCCCATAACAGAAATGGGTAATGTTTTTTTTTTTTGAAAGGCAAAAAAAATAAAATAAAAGAGGGTAATGTTCAAAAATTTGTTTCCAAATGCGGCTCGAACTTTCCTAAGCTCTGTTGAAAGCGTTTTCCTTGAGTATGTATTTGTTCAATTGATCGGCTATACTACACTAGATCATCGCCAAAAGACTGAGAAGTGAAAAATACTAAACTTGAACCTTTTTTGGATTAGCGTAACATTTTAGCCAAAAGTCTAATAACAGAGCTTCACTTGATCTTTTTTTGGATCGGCGATACTATAGTTGATATTTTTTTTTTTGGATCGACGATACTATAGTTGATCTTTTTTTGGATCGACAATACTACGGTTGATCTAAGCCAAAAGACCAAGAACAAATGGTACACTTGATCTTTTGTGTGATTAGCGATACCACAGTTGATCTTAGCCAAAATGTCAAGAACAGATCCAAGACTTCATATATTTTTTTGAATGGCGATGCCATACTTGATGTTGGCAAAAAAGCCGATAACAAATGCTACATTTTTTTTTCTTTGAATTGCGATACTAGATATACTTAATCTTAGCCAAAAGTTCGAAAACAGATGCTGCATTTAATCCTTTGTTGGAATGGCGATATTACACTTGTAATTAGCCAAAAGCCTGAGAATACATACTACATTAGATATTTGTTTTGATTAGCAATACTACACTTGATCTTTTTTATTTTATTTTATTGGAGACACTACACTTGATATTTGCCAAAAGGTCGGGAACAGATGCTGCACTTGATCTTTTTTTTTTATCGGCGGAACTACACTTGATTTTAGCCAAAAAGCTGATAACAGATACGATACTTAATATTTTTTTTAATTAGCGATACTAAACTTGCCCCCTTTTTTTATCGGTGATATTACATTTCATCTTAGCCAAGAGGCCGAGAGCTGATACTACACTTCATTTTTTTTTTGTTGGTGATACTGCACTTGATCTTAACCAAAAGGTTGAGAACAGATGCTATAATTGATTTTTTTTTAATCAATGATACTATAAATGATCTTTGCAAAAGACTGATAATAGATGCTACATTTGATATTTTTTTATTGACAATATTACAATTGTTCTTAGCCAAAAGGTCGAGAACAGAAGCTATATATATATATGTATTTTTTTTTGATCGGCGATATTACACTCGATCTTAGCCAAAAGGCGAGAACAGATGCTACACTTGAATTTTGTTTTTATTAAGGCAATACTACTCTTGATCATAGCAAAAATGCCAAGAAGAGATGCTACACTTGATATTTTTTTTTTTTTGATTGGCGATACAAAACTTGACATTAACCAAAAGGCCAAGAAAGTATACTACACTCGATATGTTTTTCAATCTGCGACACGATAGTTGATCTTTTTTCTTATCGGTGACACAACACTTGATCTTATCCTAGTTGATCTTTTTTCTTATCGGTGACACAACACTTGATCTTATCCTAACGGAGGAGAATTGATACTTCGCTTGATTTTTTTCTTTTGATCAGGAATACTACACTTGATCTTGGCCAAAAAGATTGAGACCAGATGATACACTATCCTTTTTTTTTATCAGCGATACCACCCTTGATCTTATCTTAGGCAAAAGGCCAAGAATAGATACTCCACTTGATCTTTTTTTTTTTATTGGCTATACTGTACTTGATCTTAGCCAAAAGGGGCCAAGAACACATATGACACAAACTGATCATAGTACACTTGATCTTTTTCTTTTGATTAACTACACTTGATCTTTGCCAAAAGTTCGAGAATAGATGAGCGTAGCGACACTACACTTGCCCCTCCAAGAAAAAAAGGTTGATCGAATTTTTGTAGACACATGATTGGACAACAAAATGTATAAAAGAAATAGATAGTTCGTACTTAGACAAATCTCTCCTAAGTATGTAGTCATAAACTTTCAACTAATCAAATTCATTGTACAAGTAAAATACTAGGCAAGCGCTATAAAGATGAGCGGTTCGGATGGTAATAATAATATCTCAATGGATGGCACTGCATCACACAACAATCCAATAGTTCATGGTGCATTATAGGGACCCTAAATCCATTTGATTAGGTTGGGTTGACGTGTGATTACCTTGTTCGGTCATGGGTTTGGAAAATTTTTGGGTTTGGTTTTGGGTAATGAGTGAGGAGAGAAAATAAGGTAATAATTGGAAATAAGGGTATTGAGTGGAAAGAGATAGAGAGAGAGAAATGAGATTAATGATTGGATATAGGGGTAATGAGTGGAGAGAGAAATGAAAGAAATTATTGAAAATATAGATAATGAGTAGATTTGGGTTTGGAAAATTTTTCTAGACCCACAACCGAACAAGGGCTAAATGTCCACCGTACATGCTTCTATGTATGGTTTGGCTTATGTGCAAATACATCTCCCAACATTCAATTTTGTTGCACATAATCACTTTGGATTTTGTGGAAGATTGCATCTGCAATTACCTCTAATTTAAAAAGGGAGACTTAAATATTCATCCTCAGAACCCAATTGACTTATGTTTTCATCCTGCTCATTTTGAACACTTATGTTTTCATCCTCTATCATTTTTAATCCCAAAAGTACCCTTATGTGTGTGTGTGTGTATATATATAAAATAGAGAAATTAAGGACGAGAACTTAAGTCCTCCCGTCCCCCCGATTATTCCGGCCATTAATATCCCATTAGTTTCACCTTCTAATGCCAGAAATCTCTACAAAAATTGAAACCATTCCATTTGAACTTTGGGCTCCCCATTTTTTCGAAAACCATTCCGTCTGCAGTACTTCGTCCAAACTCAATCGCCGCAACGAAGAAAGAAAAATCGTCCATGATCTCACACGTTCCCACCACTGTTGCCGATTCCCACCTCCCTCTTGCCAATCAATCATCCTCTGTCGTCATCAATGAAGCCGACAGAAATCTCCCTCCGATACCGTTGTTGTCCACCAATTCCCTCCTCCCTTTCGCCAATCAATCATCTTCGATTTGTCATCGATGAAGTTTAACGGAGAAGTGGGCGTTAGTGTGGTTGCTGTCGATTTCGTCGGAGTAAATCTTCAAGTGGTAGTCTTCGAGGTTTTTAGTGAGATCGACAACCCAGTTGGTTTCCAAGTCACGAAGGGTTTGCAACATGTGGAATCGCCCACAGCTGTTGTTGGCTTCTCCTCGCCCATTCCGCCGCCATCGTCCATCGCCATCCCACAAACATTACGAAAGAGTTGGTAATGTTATGCTAGTACCTAGTTTGCCACACAGTGGGTTCATGAAGCAGCATGGTTTGAAGGTGAATCTTTGGGTTTTGACTTCCAAGAAGGTGGTGATAGTTTTGAATTTTTTTTTGTTTGTTTACAGCTTGTTTCGGTATCACAAATAAACCATGAATTGGCAATTGAATATACATGGTTTTTTGTCATCTTGTTTGTGATAGAGATAAACCATGTTTTTGTTTGGTTTATAACTTGTATGGGTATTCATGGTTATATTGGTTTTAGTTTTCATGGTAAATTATTTGTATCATTTATCATGAAATATGTTTTTCTGTTATTTTCATTTGATAAATTATTTGAACCATTTACCATGAAATATTTGTTTGAATCATGGGATATTTTTCGTGTTCACGATGTAATCGTCATGGGATATTTATAGTGTTCACATTGTAATTGTCATGGTAATTTAACCAAAAAAATCATGTAACAGTTTGAGTATGTCATGTTATTTCTTTTTTTATGGTAATTTAGCCATATTCCGTATAATAAGATCAATGGAAAATATGACTTTTTGTTGTCTGGTTGGCCAACTCGAAGATTGAAGAAAACATGCAAAGATGTGGTCAACTTATCATGTTATGTACGTTCCTAAAGAAAACCAATTCCACAAATACATTCCATGATAAAAAAAAGAAGTAATCAACAATATTTAAATTTTCCGAATCCCACTAAATTAGTAAAATAATCCAATTCAATCTCATTAAATTGAAAAAATAATCCAATCCAAACCCACTAAATTAGGAAAGCAATATAACATAGTATATCTATATCATAGTGAAAAGGGTAAGAAAGGTAATTCACACACTAAGAGGATAAAAACATAAGTACGAAAAAATGGCGGGATGAATTCTTACATGACATAAATAAAGAGGATAAATATTTAAATATTCCTTTTAAGGAATGTAGAAAATTTAGCGTAAATGTCCTCATATTTTTCCTTGAATTTAACCAATATATAACAAATTTAATTCGAGCAATTCAGAATGTATTAATCAAATAGTTCGCATCTCTATAAAAAAAATCAAATCGATCGAACATTGATAACCTGATTCATATTTACTTTATATATTTCTTTCTTTCTTTTTGTTCTGGAGGTGGCCATGGATTTGGTCTTTCGCCTTTTTTCTTTTTTCTTCTCTTCTCTGATGAGAGCCCTAAATACACAATGAGCAAATTACCCATTTTTCACTAGTTTTTAAAAATGGCTATTGTTGCCCGTGAGAAATTGGGTTTTTTAAATTCTTTAAATGGCTATGGTTGCATGTGTCATGTTTCAGATTTAGAAATTAGTAGGATGGATTATATTCTTTAGAAAAAATTATTAATATCTTCAAAATAATAAGGGAGGAGGATTTTTGAATCTTATTTCTATAAATCATAACTATTCATTTACTCCAAAAATTCTACGGCTCTCCCTCTCCCTCTTAAATAATATTAATTGCATAATTATCACTAATTAGATCGCATGTTACGGCGTGCTTTTAGGTATGGACAAACTCTGGTATAATTATATGCAAGTAGCTTCGCTAAATTTGAAACGGTATTCGGTAGGGAAACCCACCGCCTGTGTCGTTCTAGATATTTGTTGGAGACGAGTCCTCTCTCTCTCTCAAGCCTGCGTTTTAGTCTTCATCTAACGCAAAACGTCCCCCGCTCCCCTATTTAAGAAGCACAACGGCTATTTCTCTCTCTTATCTCCGCCTGTACTTTCTCTCTCATTCTAATTTCAAATCCAGATTCTATCTCTCGTTTCATATCCTCGATCTAGCGTGATCCTCGTTGATGTCGTCTCAGATCGCTGTCGTTCTGGTAATGCCTAGTTTCGTACACGACGACGCTATGCATTGTGTTGGTAATTTGCGCATTATTCTTCTGTACTGAACGCTCTTTATCGATCTCGCTATTCTCCGTTTGGTTCTCGACAGAACTCGAGAAAGGGGGAAAAGATAGTAATGAATGCGTTCCTTTTTCTTTTTTGATTTTTTAGTGTCGTTTCGATCGTCTTAGGGGTCTAGTACCGCGCATTCCACGTTATTCATTGCGCTGGTAATTTCTCACATTCTTGTGTATTAACCGCTCTTGATTTCGTGTGTTCTACGTTTGGTTGTCGAGTAAACTAGAGAAAAGAAGGGGAAAAGTAAAAGAATGTGTTTGCGGCAAATTTTAGGGGTTTATACCCAATTTAATTGTGAAACACCCCCAACCTCCTACCATAGCCACCAACACACGCAAACACATCAATCTGAGTTCTTTTGTAGGGTACATGTTTCTTTTATCGTGCTTCGTGACTATTGTCCTTCAACTACTTGTTTATGTTTTTTTCTTGGTTTCTTTTGCTTTGGCAGAAACTGGTTCCAGTCAATGTGGATGGAGCAGTCATCGTTGCCGATGGAGGAGGGGAAGGAGCTACGGCTGTACCAGATTCGGACTGCAGATTGATTTGTCAGTGTCTTTTTGTCGTTTCACGCTCTTACTGGAAAACTGTAGTGAATCCCGTATGAGTTAAGAACCGAAGGTGAGTTATATTTCTTTGTGCCTTCCTTTTTGTAACTTTTTCACATCTTGGAAATATGGGCTCAGAGATTCTCTAGCTAACAATTTCGTCTATGTAAGCTTGTGCTGTATAGCGAACCAATAGATCTGTTACAAAATTGGGAATTTCTCAGTTTGTAGACATTTAATTTAACTATAAAATAATAATTAAAGAATTTCTCCGTTCAGAGCACATACAAAACCAAATTTGAAAATTAAGAGACGATCATGTGGAGTTTCCAATATTTAGAATTAGAATTTGGTCAAATGGATTTGCTAACCTCATATTTGTGGATATACAATCTATGGAAGTTTTTAAGTCCATCTTTTTGAAGCACATAAACGGTTTTTATTTATTTATTTGGGTTTAGTCCTCTTTCTCTTTAGGTTTCATCTAATGAGGTCGCTTCTCTTAGGCCAAATAACTGCAATGAATAAGATGCCCATAGCTTCAGGTGGATAACAGAGATATCGGGATGGACATGAGAGGCTGTTGCTGCTGTTCTTCTAGAGTAGGAGTGAACTGGTCACCAGATTGAGAAGGTTGCCAGTATTTCCTTCGGACTAGCCTTTTAAAGAACAGAAGCCAAGGCTCTTCAAGCTTGGTGTGGCGTGTAATTGAAGATTTGGAAGAAAGGAAGGATGAGTGTAAGGAGAGGGTATGGTTTCAGGCTTCATATGAGTTGGTGGTTAGTTATTGTTCAACTGTTATGTTGTGAACCTGTGGTTGTATATTATGCTGCCAGGGTTTTGATGCATCTGTTCCTATTTATATTTCTATTTAGACAAGCATTTAGGAGTGATTAGGACCGCAGATATGGAGGGATTTTGAACTTATGTGATGGATATCATTGTCAAGTTTACTACTATAACTTGCTCGCAGTTCAAACAAAACTTGCTCGCACCTATGAATTTGGTTATTTGTGTTTTATTTGTTAAAAAAGTGTTCATATATGTTGAGACTGGGTAAATCTTTGATAGGGGTATGTTTAGAGTTTCATTGGTGTTCGAAAAACATAGTTGTGCACATTTTGCTTCCTTATGTTTCTGATAGAGAACAGTTGTGCCATTCGGTTATGGAATTGGAGGAAAGGGAAGTGAAGCTAGATACAGATATAACTGCTCCTTTTTATCGTTCTCATTGCTAGCATTGGTATGATGTTTCTACCAGACATACAAACAAGAGAAACTTGCATGCCGACCAGTCGTTTTGTGCACTTTGCATACTTCAGAAACACCATGAGATTGCTCTTTGTGATAGCATGCCTACGTTTTTGAAAGAATGTTGGTTAGTCCATAATTAGTGGGCACCACCGAGTATAACTCCTTGGGTTTGAAATTTCAATTATTCAATTGGTGAAAACTTTTACGCTAATCTGCTATTGTTATCCATCAGTTTGAGGTGACCATGCACTGGATGTTATACTCATCTCCGTGACTAATGTACAGTTTTTAGGGGTTGGATGTGACATAGCTTTGCTTTCAGCAGAAAGCAAGGATTTTTGGAAGGAACTGAATTGCTTCAACTTGGACGCTTGTCTCATCTTCAGGTTGTGTTCTTTCAATTGTAATTCCTTTATGAAGAATGACCTCAGTAGTGAATTGACTTTGTGGGGAATGCATAGATATATATGTTGGAGGTTTCATTGCGTAGATTGTCATAGTTGGTGTTTTCTTGAAATTACGCCGCTTGACAAATACAAATCATTCCCCAAATTTTACCATTGAACTTGTGAAATTTAAGTTCCTTTTGGAAGAGTATGGATCAAGTTATTATCGTATGTAACAAGAGTATGGCAAGGACTAAAAGATCAGGATTGCAAGGAATATTCTCTTCTTAAGCCTCCTATTCCTGTTTAACATGGGAAAATATTTTCCATCTATACATAGACTTATCATTTTATTTCAATCCTGAATAGTTCAAGCTTAATAGATAGGTACCAGAAAAATCAATGCGCCGAAAATTCATGAGCCAACTTTCAACTAAAAACCACAGGAGAATAACCTAAATGAAATGAAATCCGAAGGTAACAGAAACATCAGAAAGAAATATAAAATAGTCGGATTTTCAGAAAGCTTTTTGCCTACGTGGGTATCGTTCATGAAGTAACATGCAAATTATGATCATGCATGCCTACTTCTATTTGATTTATGAGGTTTTATGATGTGTTTGACGTGAACTTCACATATGAAATGTCTGACTTGAATGCTTTTCTTTGCAGCCTACTTCTATTTGCTTCAACTTGAATGCTTGTTTGTATAAATCCAGTGTTGCAAGAGATTGGAGCTTTCTTTCCAGCTCAATGCAGATATGGTGTTTGAAAAGGTGAGCACTGTGACACTTCATTTCAATTCCTTCCATATCCATGGGCGTTTGCCAAAGTTACTGGACAATACTTAAAGGCATCATGGACATAGATGAGTTGAACAGGGACCATCTGGTGCCTCATATTTCTTTATACAAGATCTATTATGGATCTTGAGCTCTGCATATTTAATACTCAAACGAGCTGAGAAGAGCATAATACCAAGAGGAACATGGTTTGTTCATGAACATGGTATATGCAGTCATATCAATAGCATTTTGGCTACTGCCATAGCAAGGGAGGTCGCTGTAATAGCAAACCTTGGTCTAGAATGGATTGTTGGATATTGCTAGCGATTAGTGCATTGCTTGCCTTGCCAATAGCTGGGCCCTTTTAGATCGATCAGTGCATATTATTTTGCAATTAGATGATTTAATGCAAGTGGTGTTTATTTGCATTCAAGTATTGTAGCAATTTTAATTTGCTTTAGTATGTATATTTTCCCAGGCTATGAACGGCTTGCTTGAATTATTTACAATTGTTGGTGTTTATTGTTAGCCCCGCTCAAAGCTTAAAGTCCTAAGTGGCTAAATCTTTATTATCCTCCTCCACTTGGTAATGTCAAATGTTTTGTATTTCCCCCCCCCCCCTCTCTGTATTGTTAAATAGATTTAGGCTCCATTTGGCTAACCGTGGATTTCAATTTAAGTCTATGTTTAATTAGACAAAATACAGAAGGTATTGTTATAGGAAATTTGTGGACCTATAGAGTGGAAGATGGACAATAATGGAAACAGAGGTAATTTATTTGGACGATTGGACAGCTGTGATCCTTACCATGAAGGATTTTGGAACCAATCCTATTAATTTGTTATTTGAATCATCATGAAAGAGTTCTCATAATCTATATTGACATCTCATTGCACATTATCAAATTTGAATTTGAGCTATTCTCATTGTATTAACTTTCCCCCACTTCATTGCTACACATTATACCATGACCATCACAGGTGAACTGATGTGGTATTCAGAATGACTGATACATTTGATGCAGTGCTTGTGTACCGTCTGAATTGTTCTCAAACGTTTATCTTGTACGGTGGTGCATTAGTTATGATTGATATGATCTTTTTTACAGCCACAGGTTCTACGACTTTTGAAAAGTCACGGGCCAAATCAATTTAAAATGAGACGTGTTAAGTTACCAATATAGCTACTTTTAAAATGAGGTTTCTCTCATTGAATTTGCGATCTCTCTATTGAAAGGTTGTGAGCATCCTGCCAAGGATAAGGAAGACCTACGCATCATCTGTGCCGACAGTGGGTGCCTATTGCTTTATGATGTATGCCCAAGTGCCTTCTATGTAGGTGAAGTTCAAACTCCTACATAAAATGATATTTGTGAGTTGCTCTAACAGAGGTTTGGAAGTTAATTAGTTGTGTATATGATAATGTTTTTTTATTCCAACTTAAAAATGGTAAGAATTTTTTAAAATTTTAATTAGTGTCTAAGTAAATAAATTGTGAGTGTAAATGCTGGGCATATCTTGGTATCTCGCTGTGTATTATCTACTTTTGTGCTAAGTAAAGTGATACTATACGTAGCAACGTACATATTTAGCACCAAAAACATAAAACATCCCTTTGGCCAAGTGTCCCTATTGATTGTTGTAGGATACATGACTGTTAAATTTCTTTGCAGAGGATCATTCTTCCTTTTAAATTTCTTTGCAGAGGATACATGACTGTTAACGCTTGTTCGAGATAGTTTGTCTTTAGTTTTCTGCCTATGACTTTGACTTCTTGTTTTATCCATTTGCGTCCGCCACATTGCCATCACAAATAACTAGTGACAAATACATTATTTGTGTCTGCAAAAAATGCCCCGATGTAAATAATAACTTTTTTAGCGCTAAAACAGAGTATGAAAAGTTCTAATTTTTTTGGAGGGTTAAATCTTTCATTTTGGCCAAAAAGCACGATTGCCCCAAACCCCAATCTCTCTCATTGTCTCCTATGCATTTTCTTTTGCCCTAACTTTTTGCTCCTGAAGGAGGGCAACTTTCCAATGCTGCTAATGTTTGTCTCTGGGCTTATGGCGATTTGGGGCGATTCCTGTGTGCCTGGCATCCGTCGTTTCCATTCCCATCCCCCACCGTCCTGAATTCCCTTTAACCCCTTGCCCAATCCTCTTCTCTTGATATTTTCTTCCCATTGAACTACTGCTGTGTCCACCGCCGATAGAGCCGAGCGAAGCCAGCAGCAGTGATACAATCTACGATCTCTTCGACCTCCATCAGAGCAGTGTAGCACAGCAAGTCGATCTATCTCGCGTGCAGATGTCTATTTCCTCGCCTTGAATCGATCTGCTTCTAAATGGCTGTGGTTGGGTAATGTTTTTCTCTTTCGGTTGCCACTTACTATATCATGGACATTTGCTTGGATCAAGGTTTAGATTTTGGCTTTTGATTTTATCTTTGATTTTGGGGTTTTGACTTTTGCCCTAGGTATTTCTTCTGATTTGTGGTTGGCTGTTGTTTGTGGAAAATTTGTGATCTCTTTCGATCTGTTGTGTTCATTGTTTGGCTTCTCTTTTTTGTCCATTGATTTACTAGTTATTCCTTTGGTTGGTTGTTGGTACTAAAATTTTGTAATTTGCTTCTCAATAATACTGTTACTCAACCCCTCTTCTGATTCTAGGTTACGGTAACAAATAGAAGAGCTTTTATGACACCAAACAAGCACAAGTGATTTGGGGTTTTCTTTGCAATTCCTATGGATAATGATAATGATTTTCACGTTGCTATATTGAAGGACTATCTCCATTCTCGATCCATGCCGTCATTCTGCCCTCCCCATTGATCGGTTGCTTCCCGTTCTCTCTTTCCAATCTCTAGCTACCCTTTGAATCCCCTTTTTTTACCCGCTCTGGGATGCTATTTTTTACTTTTGTTGGCACTCATTATAATTTCTTCAAGTTTGCCTCCAATAACATTGCTTCAATTATGATATTCTTGCCTTGTGTGAAATTAATGTGTTGCATTGATATGCTATCTAATCATGTGAAAAAGAGTATCTTAAGGAAAGAGATGATTGACAATGTGAAAAGGAGAAGAGAATCTACTGATTGTATCAAAGGTCTTACATCCATGACACATGACAAGTATAGGCTGTGAATTGATACTAATCATACCAACTTCCAGAGCAGGCTATTAAATCACTTGTTTATGGAAAATAGAACGTTGGTAGCTAAGCAACTCTGGTGACCAAATAAAGCTAAGTGGCCAAGTGTTTGGTCAAGACTTGGGGCATTCTTTGGGTTTGAGCTCATGACCAAATAGAGTTTTATCTCATTATTTGAGTCTTGGATTTGAATTGGGTTGCCTTCTCAGTTTTGTGATTTCTCAGGGCTAGTTAACTTGTCATTGAGGATTAATGTGCTAACTGGGAGTGTCATAGAACATGTGTTGTCATGCCAAAGCTTAGAGCTTTAGGGCAATCATCAATATCCCCAATATCAGAGAATATGTATGGTTATTTGAACTGTGATCCCATTTTGCTAGATGCCTTCTAACCTTGGAGTTAATGGTCTGCCAACCACGTACATCTAGCCTGGTAGCCAACTGAACTTTGCTTGGGGGCTTCTCCCTTGCCTCCACAAATATCCCTTGCCTCCTCTTTGACCCCTATAAGTGACCTTTCAAAAGTAGGGCCATATTGGAGCAGAGAAAAAATAAACGTTTTGGCATGTTTTTTTGAAGTGTTTTAGTTTTTTTCTTTATCAATTTATCATAGAAATTTGTTGTCTTTTCCCCTTTATTTTTTTTTTTAAAGGAACCAAATTGTTTAGAACTAACATTATAATGCTCTTGTTTGTTTCATAGGAAGGGTGGTCTTTGATTTGGCTTTGCAATAGTAAATAACTTGATGGAATCAAAGAAGAAATCCTTTTCTTCTTCGTCACTCCATAATCAAGTAACTCAATTGGTATACGTATTCTTACTTTCCTTAGAATCACTATTTTTCCTCATTCTATGGTTTTTTTCATTCTTCTTTCCAAGTGGTCGAGGAACTAGAAATTTTGAGGGTAACTTGGTAAGTATGACAAAAGATGAGCAGACATAATCTTATTTTTGAATGCATTCATGGTTGTGGATGGGAAATTTGTGGTTGTGATGTAATTTGTTTCTAATTATGGAACGTTGATGTGAACTTGACCATGAAAAAGGTAAAGTTAGCGCAAATGTATCAATGATTGTAAAAAAGTCTAAATGTAGTCGATTTAGCTATTTAGGCACTTCAGTGAAAATTAGGCTCATGTGATAAAGTAATCCTTCTATTTTACACATCAATGGTTAGTTTTGACTATGGTCATATTTGTTCGCAGATTAAGTTTAGTGTGTTTGGCTTACAAGTGACTCTTATTTGATCAAGGATTAATGGTTAGCACATCACTTAAGTTACGAGATTCATCATCATTTGCTTTTTTATTTTCTCAAATTTTTTCATGTTATTAGAAATCAACCTCGGTAAGTTTCAAAGGTCTAGCAAATGGATATTCTAGATGACTCAATCTTGATTTGTTGGTGCTGAGGACGAGAGGTCCAATCATTGCTTAAGAGGCCAAGATTCCAATAATAACACTAGGGAGGTTACTAGCCAGAGGGCAAAGATCTCTGTTAGAAGTTTGCACTCTGGGAAAAAAAATGAAATGCACCGATATGGGTAATGATTGATTTATTTTGATTTACTGGAGTTCATGGAAATTTGTATTGGTCGCTAATGTAAGTTAATTTACTTCCTATTTAGAGATGCTAATGAAGGCAAATGTAGAGGAATCGAATTCAATTTGAAGTAGGGACAATCTATACTTCATGTGTATGCGCTCTCTCTCTCTCTATATCTCTCACACACACAAGAGCACGCCCATATGAAACTGCTTAAGGCCTTGAAACTTTTGCATGTCATGTCATCTACGATTTGTAGTCATTGAAGCACTTGAATATTTGTTCTACTTATTTTTTCTAACATGTAATTCATGTGTAGGTGACTAGGTGTTAAAGCACTTGTCATCTATCTCTCAGAGGAATACCTGTTCAAATATGAGGCCCAGCGTCGGTATTGCTGGTTTGAGGTAACTACTTCGATCTTCTTCTTAGGTGGCGAGACCGTTTTTTTGTTTCCTTGATGTTCATCTATTTTGATTGACTATTTTTTTCTTCTTGTTCATATCGCAGGCTGTGGGACCGTTTTTTACTTTGTTGTCTGTTTTTTTTAGACCATGGCTTTTCAACCAAGCCGAACCACCTAAATCACAAACCAAATCGACCGAACCGTAACACTCACAGACGGGTGCAGATAGAGAAAATAACAATATGGTGGATGTGGATTGGTTTGGGAACCAAAACGATCCGTCCAAAACTGAACCGTGTGCTGCCCTTGGTAATTCTCTTTCGTGCCACCAAGAAGTGGATCACATACTACACGCTAATGAATTGATTTTGTGTTTTGAGCCACTATCAAGATTCAAAAGATAATTTCAACCGGGTGGGTAGTGCCATAGGCACGAGCAATTCATTATTTGCATATAGGGGGCCTACCAATAGACTCACAATGTAGATGAGCTTAGTTTCATTCCAATACTCTTGACAAACGTTATATATCTTGGCTCATTGGAATCTTAGTCAATTATTCTTTTTTGTAACTCATGTTAGTCTCCCACTTCCTAAGAATCATCAATCTACCCCCAAAGTCCCAAGGACCATAGTCAATAAGTTTCCTGTAAGCCTCTTCATCATTGGGTTGAGTGAAAGAAGAATTCCCTCTCATTTGACAAAACCTCAATAAGATTCAATTTCCCTCAAATTTCATGAAAAATAGATTTAACAGCTTAGAAGGGAAAGTTTTTTCATTGTATTTTTTTTTTTGGTCGATGATTTCTTTTCTTCTTCTTCAATTAATTTCTTGTTCTTATAATTTCTTTTGTTTCGATTTTTTCTCCGGGCAAATTTTACAAATGGTCCCTCTAGTTTTTGCATGAATTCTCATTTTCATCCCTCTAGTATCAATTGTGTTACTTTTAGCCCTATAATTTGCATTCTGTCTCAATTTCATCCCTCTCGCTTACGGCGTTAATGAAACAAACGGAATTGGAGGACAAAATTGTCATTTCTCCTCACAGAGGGACTAAATTGAGATTTCATGCAAACTAGAGGGGCTATTTCTACAATTTTGTTTTTTACTTTTTGTCACGCCCTCGATTTTCAGCATAAAATAAATAGTCATTCCATTTAACGATCATTGCTCAACATAAATATTACCCAAAAGAATTCCCAAAAGTTTAACCTTACAAATAAGTCCCCAGGCTTACATAATTACAACCTTGGCACCACAGCCCAAATCAAATTAAAAAAACAAGTACGGACCTGTTTAGAATGTTACAAACTTATAGTCAAAGGAATTTAAGAACTATTAGTTACAAACCCATCTTTGTCAAAGAAAGTCATTACAAGATGTAAGTAACTAAAACAAAGTTAGCTCCCAAAATGTCTTCATGTCCAAGCACACAAATGCATGTAATCTATTGTCCGACATTTTGTTCTGAAAAGAAAGATTTGGTTGAGCTATACTAACTCAGTAGGAAAATCTTTACCAATCTTACGTATAAAAATATGAAGACGTGCAGGATGAGATGACATGGAGAAGTAGCTCACTCAAAAGATAACAATTGATTCATATGTGTATCGACATTCATTACGATCTTTCAAAGGTATGCTAACGTCACAATTAGCCACACAATTCATAAGACTCATGCACTCTCTCCAATCTCGACACGACTCGCTATCCCAAATTTCCACTATCGGTATTTCCACCTCTTGCGTTACCGTATAACACCACGAGGATTACCGTGTTGTCACCCCTTGCGTCACGGTGATCCCTAACAACTCTGTTCACTGTATTACCACCCTTAGCATTACAAGAACCGTCTAAGTCTCCGTATTACCACCCATTGCATTACGAGACTTCCTAGCCCAACTCCAACTTACACACCTACCTTCGTACTCAACAAACAAAGACAGACTTTATATTGATCACACGTTCTCATGAAACATCTTACTAATGTTTTAACCGTATAAACTATCATTTTTTCCACATTAACAGAGGGCCAATAGATCAAGGGTAACATCGAACATTCGTGGGAAGTCAATTGGATACGCAAGAAAGAGGTTAGAAGGTGTCCGAAAGGGTTTAGATGCGATCGGGGTTCGGAACGATTGAAGATAACACAAAACAACACAAAGCTGTCCAGAGAGGGCAGGGGTATCGCGGGTATCGATACCTGGCAGGCTGAAAGTCCAGAGAAGAAAGGGGTATCGATACCCCTTATTTGGGTATCGATATCACGCTGTTTCGAGGCAATTTTCTACAGTTTTGACAGACGTTCGAAGCACCACAAGGGAACGATCAAAGCACGATCCTTACTCCAAATCAACATATATACACATAAAAGAGGTAAAGAAATCCTTACCTCCCAACAATGGCCAAGATTCAAGCAATTTGAACGAGCCCTAGCCTCTTTGAACTCCGAAACTTCGATTCAAGCTCGACCCAAGAATCTCTGAGCTCAAGAACGCGAATGGAAGGCCGAATGGAGGTTGATTCTTGAAGGTTTTGTGAGATTGAATGAGAGTTTTGAGTGAGAACATGAGAGAGAGATCTGCAGGGAGAGAGAGAAAGACGGTAGAGAGAGATGGGGAGATGAAAATGATCCCCTACAACACATACACCCCTCTATATACTACTATATCTTTTTGTCACACACCCACTCCCTCAATCTTCTATTTTATCAGTTCAATCCCCAATCTAATTAGTCACCTAATAAACCACAATTTCCTATTTGACATTTAAGAAGCATTTTAATAATTAAGATTTTCTGGGTCGCTACACTTTTGTTTTTGTAAATAAATTTAAAATACGTCATATGTAATATATTTCTCATCTCATTTTATATTGAAGAATCAAAGTATGTTGAAATTTTTTAAAATTTTTATTATATATATCACAAAAAATATGAGAAAATTCAAAAAGCAACCCCTATGTTAACTGTCTTCGTATTGTATTTTTTTTCAATTGAATTTTCACTCGTTATTTTCTTTGTCACATGATGATAAAGAAAAAGTTGTTCAGTAGTATTTAAAAATCTTGTAATTGTGTTTAATTAAGCAATGAAACACTATTGAATATTAAGAGATCAAATACATTAAAATATGGGTATAAGTGTATTTATTTCGAGACTTACTCATAAGATCACTCATATAACAAATAAACACGGATTTTGAACAATTTTTTTATCGGGTGAAAAAATAAGGAGATTATAAGAACATGAGACAAAGATATTAGCTAAGGGGTTGATTTGTGCATTTTCTAATATTTTTGTAATGTGTAATGAAATATAAATATAACTTTTTTTAATATAGTTTGATTTCCCAATAAAAAATAATTCAGTTATCAAATACATTACTTATGGTCTTTTTTATTTTATTTGCAAAAAACGAAAGTAAAATGTCAAATTTTAAAAATAGTTCCTCTAGTTTACATAAAATCTCAATTTAGTCCCTCTATGAGAGAAAATGACAATTTTGCCCTTCAATTCCGTTTGTTTCATTGAATGCGTCAAGGAGAGGGACGAAATTGAGATGAAATGAAAACTATAGTGTTAAAATTGATACAATTAATATTAGAGGGATGAAAATGAAAACTCGTGCAGACTAGAGGGACCATTTATAAAATTTTCCCGTTTTCTCCATCTTCATGTATGATTTCTTTAGCTATCTTCATTTTCTTCTGTTGATTTCTTTTTTCTTTTCGAATTGATATCCTTCTCTTCTTGAGAAGTTTTTTTTTCCCAGTTTATTTCCTCCTCCGCCTCTTCTTAATATTTTTCTTTCAAAGATAAAAATTCTTCTCCATCTTTAGTTGTTCATCTGAATTTAAGTTAATTTTCTTTCTTCTTCTTCTTAAATTGATTGCTTCATATTTTTATTTATTTGATTTCTTCTTATTTTTCTTTTCGTATATAATTTCTTCTCCATCTTCAATTATTGTTTTAAATCTTCAATTAAGTTTTTTTTTTCTCTTGGTTGGTTTTCTTATTTTGGTATTTCTTGTATGAGTTCCTATTTCAGTTTATCTTCAGTTGATTTTTTTTTTCAATTGATTTTTCCTTTTTCTACTTCAGCCGATTTCTTTTTTTATTTGTTTCTTTTTCTATAGGTTTCTCCTTATTTTCATTTTTTCTTGTTTAAATTTATTTTCGTCTGATTTCTTCTCAGTTTTTTCGTCTTCTTCATGGTGTGTTTTCTTCTTTAGTTGATTTCTTTTTCTTCTTCAAATCGATCTTCTTCATCTCCAATTGGTTTTCTTCTTCTTCAGCTTGTTTTGTTTCCTTCTTTAGTTGTTTTTATTCTACTTCATTTACATTTGATCTTCTGTGAATTTTCTTTATTTTTTTGTTCTGACTTCTTCTTGAATTTGATTTCATTTTCCTCAATTGATCTTATTTTTGTTTTTATTAGTTGATTTTCTTATTCTTCTTGTCTTCTATTAATTTATAATTGATAATGCCACTCCTCCTCCTCCTCTTCTTCTTCTTCTTTCAATTTGATTTCATTTTCCTCAATTGATCTTATTTTTTTGTTTTTATTTTGTTGATTTTCTTATTCTTCTTGTCTTCTATTAATTTATAATTGATAATGTCACTCCCCAAATTTCAATTCTATATAGGGATTGATAATGCCACTCCCTAAGTTGAGGAAAGTGGCATTATAAATTCCCTTATTTATCTCCAATTGGTATTTTCCTCTTATTTAGTTGATCTTCTGGTTCTTCAGTTGATTTCTTGTTCTTTCAATTCATTTTTTTATTTTTTTAATATTTTCATGTGATTTCTTCAGGGTATCTTGCTTTTCTTCTGTTAATTTCTTCTTTTCATTTTGAGTTTATTTCTTTTTCTTATTGATTTGTTTTTCTTCTTTTTTAGTTGATCTCTCCGTATTTTTCTTCAGTTGATTTTTAAATTTTTTTTTCTTTCCGTTGTTGAAAATTCTTCACCATATTTAGTTGATATTCTTTATCTTCAATTTAGTTAATTTTCTTCTTCATTGATGTTATTTTTCTCCTGTTGATTTCTTGTTCGTTAGTGGGTTTCTTTCTCTTCAATTGATTTCTCCTTCATGTTTTTTTAGCTAATTTCTTTTTCTTATGATTTCTCTCTTTTTTGGTTTTTGATTAGGTGGTTTCTTCTTTTTCGATTGATTTCTTCTTTGGGTTATTTACCTAGACACTTCTCCATATATACCCATTTTTCACATTCACACCCTCTACGAGTTTTGTCTATGCCTAGACTCCTTCATTAAAGTTTTCATTGAAGGACCTAACTCCGTTGGACGGAAAGAATAAAAATACTATTTTGCCCTTACTTATATATTCCCAATAGATCAGCTCATTCCACACCTCTCTCCAAATTTTTGCCCAAATCCCAAACTCTCCGTTCACGACCAACATCACGCCACCGAGCACCACCGAATCCACCTCTCTCTTTCTCTCTCCCTCATTCACACACATACAGAGACACATACACAGGAACACCAGGCATGGAAAATCGGTGAAGCACGAGTCCAAAATTCCTAAACATAGCTTGATTTTTGAGAGGAAATGGACAACTGGGGTCTGATTTTTTAGTATGATTTTCATATTGGGGTTCAATGATAAAATGGGTTAAATTTCTTATTCTTTAAGGGGTTCAATTTTTATTTTTTTGTTTTCAAGTTTAATCTGATGGTGGGTTTGTTAATATTGTGGGTTTGAAATTGGGATAGCGGAGGAGCCCAATGGAGGCGGATTTGAGGATGAAGGAGGAGGAGAAGAGGGGTGGGATGAAAGTGCGAGAGGGGTGGGACGAAGGTGCGAGTGGTTCGTCGGCAGCCATGGACGAGGTGAGGGTTGGAGGTCGGTGGTGGTTGCTGGGTTGGGTTGAGTACCCATCGATTTTGCATCTCTTTGTTTTTGCTCCACTTCGATCTGGAGATACTGCACTTGATTTTTTTTATTGGCAATACTACACTTGATCTTAGCCAATAGGCCGAGCGCATATACTATACTTGATCTTTTTTTAGAATCAACGATACTACACTCGATCATCGCCAAAAGGCCAAGAACAGATACTGAACATGATCTTTTTTATCATCGATACTACACTTGATCTTAGCCAAATGATAGAGTATAGATGCTACACTTGATCATTTTTTTTATCAGCTATACGACACGTGATCTTTGTTTGATCGGCGATAGTACACTTGATCATAGCCAATAGGCACTACACTTGATCTTAGCGAATAGGCCAAGAACAGATACTACACTTGATCTTTTTTTATAATCTGCGATACTACACTCAATCCTAGCTAAAAGGCTGAGAACAAATACTGCACTTGATCTTTTTTTCATTGGCATTACTACACTTGATCTTAGCCAAAGGACTGGACACTGATGCTACACCTGACCTCTCTTTTTTTTGTCTGCAATACTACACTTTATCTTAGCCTTGTCATTAGACAAAAGGCTGAGAACATATGCTACTTGATCTTTTTTTAGAATCGTCCATGCTGGACTTGATGTTAGCTGGAAGGTCGAGAATTGATACGACACTTGATCCTCTTTTTTTTTAATCGGCGATACCACACTTGATCTTAGCCAATACGCCGAGATCAGATACTGCACTTGATCCTTTTTTTTTTATCGGCGATACTACACTCGATCATCGCCAAAAGGCCGAGCGCAGATACTACACTTGATCTTGTTTATATCGTTGATACTACACTTGATCTTTGCCAAATGAGCGCAGATGTATACTTGATCATTTTTTTTATTAGCTATACTACACTTGATCTTTTTTTGATGGGCGATACTACACTTGATCTTAGCCAATAGGCACTGCACTTGATCTTTTTTTAGAATCAGCGATACTAAACTCGATCGTAGCCAAAAGGCCGAGAACATATACTGCAATTGATCTCAAGTGCAGTATCTTTGACAAAATTAATTTTCAAAGATAATATCTTCTTCCATATAACTTTGTGGTTAGGGGAAGAGAGGTAGTTGATTGACAAACGATCTGTGTCTCATTTCGACATGACTAGCTGTGATTAGTCTTCCTTGTCCATTCTCAACTTCTATATGAGTTCTAATTTCAACGCTAAGAAAGCATAATGGAAGTTTTTTAACTGAATAGCGGATTGATCCGCCTTCTGTAAGAAAGCCTTTAGTAAAAAAATCGTATTAAAGTAACAAGATATTAAAAGATTAAAACTATAGCTGAGTCCCTTTGCCAGAATATGGTAGGGTCATGGGCTACGTCTAGGCCTAGATATTTTGGCATGGGCAGGCTCGGTGTTAGCCCAAATTTTGGTATTATCTTGATGGGCTTGGGCTGGGCTGGAGCCCAATGACTTTTGGGTTAGGTCAGGTCGGGTCAAATTTATATTGCTAGACTTAGCGGTGGGGATAAGGTTGGCGCTTCACAGGTCCATTAATAGCCTTAGTTATCCTTTCTGTAAGAGTAAGAGTTTCCATCAAACTAGGACTGTTAAGGGTTATCTCGAAAGAGACGTTATGAAATATAAAAGAATCCTTGCCCGCCTAGAGCCCCTTTAGGGCGGTAGGTCTGTTACCCACTGTGATTCCATATGCTCGACCACGTATGGTCCAAGCAGGTACGCGCCCCTTGAACTTGGCCTATCACTGGTGATACTGATAATAATAAAATATTGCTAATCAACATCAGTAGTACGATAACATATTCTAGACCCCTCATTTTGGGACACCAGATGAATCCCAAAAATGGTATTCTGGACAAATTCGAAAATTGCCTTCGACAGGCCAATGGATTGATTTTAGACCCTTTAAAGTACAAGGAGATTTGTATTTGTTCGGTCTTATGGCACAAAGTCAACGTAAATGTTAACTAAAGATTAGTTGACTCAAGCAAATGTGCTGGATGCAACATTTGACAATCAATACGCAAGGTTTGACCTTCTGACCTGTACACTGTATACAGTAGATAGGACCAAATTGCATGCTCTTGGATTTACGTATCATAAGCAATATTAATTTGTCGCATACAAGGTTTAATCTATCGTACACAAGGTTTGACCATAAGATGTCTTGTGACTGACAACATAATCAATGTGTGTAGTTGCAGGGTGTAGATTGTGAAAATCTCTAACCAGCCATTCAAGAGACCCTTGGTCCAATGGGAGAAAACCCCATTTGCTTATATATAAATAGTGTCATTGACCTCTAGGTAAGGGGGGATGGAGTTAGCTAGGGATTGGCTTGAGGGGAGGGAGGGAGAGATCGAGAGGCATTATTGTGTAATAATTGTGGCAGTTAAGGAGAAACTCTTCTCCTGGTGAGTAATAAACACATATGATATACACAAGGCATTTACTCTTCCCTTTGAGTCCTTCAAGACATATTCAAGGATTCTTGTGAGTTTATTGGCTATCGTCTAGTAGGAAACACATATAGTGAAAAGTCAACTTATACTTTGAAGGGCAAGTGGTCAGTTAGAGGCTTGCTGAGGTGGGAATACTCCTAACGTTTACAAATGTTTTCTTTGAGGGGAAAACGTCTGCCTCAGGCATAGTTGTCGATCTTGTGTCTTGAGCCCAAGTACCATTTGAAAATAGAACCTCCTGAAGTCGGAGTAGCAAAGTTGCATCTTTCTGTGTGCAACATTATTCCTTGCGGATGTAAGGGTGAACATGGCATCCTCTTCATCTTTCTAGAGTATGCCATGTTTTGTCAGAAATGCAGTTTTTGGTGTTTATGTTTTTGTTTATGACACGCATAGCAATATATTTTGTTCATCATTCTACCTATTTTATACAACCAAAGACAAGTTGGTGTACGCAATGTTTTCTTTGTGTACAACATCTCATTAGTTGCAGATGCTACCTCTTGTCATGTATGCCAAAATGCACCAAGACAAATTATTACGTGATGCAATACTGTTTGACTGCATTTCTTACTGTTTTTATGCACTGTTTGGTTATGATTTACGTCATTCATGCACTACAACAAAGATGGCTTTTTATAGCATTGTCTAATAGCGTTCTTTTAAGAATGCTAAGAAAGAAAACCAATGATAGTGTTCAATGATAAGGAGCGGAGGAAAAGCTTGCGCCTAAAATACAATAGCATTCCACAAAAATTCCTTTAGTTGGCGCCCTATATCGCACACCCTCTTCTGAAAGTTTCAATCTTTCCTCCAAAATCAGAGGCGCAAATATAGATCTTCTTCTTGGTCGCCGTTGAAACCCTAGAAAATGGTGAGTTTCGATCAAGTTTCACCCAAGTGCGTTGATCAGTTAGTTCCACACCATCGAGAAAGGCGTTGGACACAAACAAGGTCTCTCTCTCTCTCTCTAAAAAACTTCATCCCCTTTACCCCTTCCTCCCACTATCCTCCTTCTCCTTTGTTTGTTTGTGTGTGTGTCCCGGCACAGGAAAACAAGGATAGCAATCTCCGCCATTTGCGAGCGAGTGAAGTTTCCAAAAATTAAGCCCAATTTTAGAGAACCCGCGAGTAGCAACAACACACTACAGATATGGCAACCTGGTTGCTTCTTTCTCTCTCTCTCTCTCTTGCTATATATATATGGGAAATCTATAACTCCCAATTTCAGAAAACCCTAGATTTTTCTAAAAAAGAAACTAGATTCGAAAACCCTTAATTGTTTCGAGAAATTAAGCCCGAAGTGTAAACCCTAGTTCTCTTATCTAGCCCTAAATAAATTCATGCTTTGTATAAATCAGTATATATGGCTTGGATTTCGTTATGTGCTTATGAGTAATTTATGATTTCACGGAGAAGAATTGATACCTTGAACCGTTGAGAGTGTTATGCTCTAGTTCCATTCAATAGAATGTCAAATATCATATATTGGGTTCCTCTTGATCGAGATTTTTGTCACTTTAATGGATATAGGCAACTGGATGGCTTCATATTTTTCTGTTGATAGTGTTTATTGCTTTTGATCCCCTTTACTTGGTTAACTTGTTTCCCTGCCCAAGGTGTTTTTAAGCTAATGTAACTATAAGTTTAATATCCGGGGTGAGTGCACAATAGTTCCGGGGTAAGTCTAGGGATCAGGAAACGAGAGCACAACTCAGCCTATGATGCTGACGTAGCAGTGGGCCTCACGTGTGCGTCAACAACATTAAAAAAAAACATTTGTGACTCCCTTCTCTCCCCCTCTGCAACACGGACCCATTTCTCACTCTCCCCAAACACCATTGACGACCACCATCGACACCATTTCCAGCAACCACCACTGACGCTAGGAATGGCAACGAGGTGGGGCGGGGCGGGTTTTTATGTACCCCGACCCAGACCCTAAAATTCCCGAACTCCCCCGACCCCGCCCCGAACCCCAACCGGGTAATGGAAATTTCCCCCGCCCCCGCCCCTATCGGGTAACGGGTTTACCCGCCCCGCCCCGCCTTTTTTCCTATTCTCCATCAACAGAAATACAGAATGCAAGCTGCAGCCAACAATGAATAATTCATTCCCAGATTTTCTCAACGCCACAACAAACACAACTAAACAAGTTCATCCATTTTCCAAGGAAAAAAACACAAACAAACAAGTTCATCCAAAAGCAACTAGCTACCCGAAAGTGTTCGAGACTTCGAGCATAATAACAAACAACAACCGACAAGTGATCTTGCAACAAGTTCATCGAAAATACAACTAGGAATTTCAACAAGTTCATCCAAAATAAAACCCCCATTAAACTCATAGACAATTTTTCCAACTTTTGTGCAAAAGTGAGCCATTCCAATCCACAAAGCTCAACCGTTTCAATGCAAAAGTGCCTGAAAAAACCAGAAATATAAAAGTGAGTCATTTCAAACCACAAAGTGATATTTTATTTTAACAGATACGACAAAGATTCGACAAAGATTTCATAATTAAACTTACCAAATCAGTCTTCAACCATTGTAACACAAGACTGAGAGCTATCAACATCCATGTCATCAAGAACCGATGCAAACTCATTTGAATTATTACCTTAAAAAAAAACAAAATAAACCACATGTTCTTTAGATTAATATCTATCCAATTCAATTGCAATACGAAAAAACAAGACACTAGAAAAGTAAACGAATTAAAATTACCTTCAGATTCATCAGCCAATAACCAACTACGAGCGCACATCAATGCTTCTATTGTCTTGGGATGGAGCCTACTACGATGTGGAGTCACAACCCTTCCACTAGTGCTGAAAGCAGACTCGGACGCAACAGTAGAAACAGGTATAGATAACACATCCCTAGCAATGACCCTCAAAGTTGGAAACTTCATGTCATTTTTCCACCAAGCTAAAACATTAAAGTCTTGATTAGCTCTCGGTATCACATCCTCTTCCAAATAACGATCCAATTCTGACTTTTTAGTTGAAACTTGGCTTGTCTGATTACTTGTAACAAATACATCAAAGTTAGATAAATCATCATCAACTTCCATAGTAGACTCAACTTGGCATGAAGAAGCAGTGCCACCATTGTTAAGTTTCACTTCATACTCCTTAAGTAACTCCTTACAATAATTGTGAACCCTCTCAATCTCAAAAATAGCATCGTCCCCGTAGATTCGATTGAAATAGTATTCTACCAACTTCATCTTGAACCTAGGATCTAACACCGCCGCAACACCCAAAATACTATGAATTATTGTCCAGTACTTCTCATATTTCTCAATCATTTGTGCTGCCATATCTCTCATCATCTCCCTTTTTCTCTTTGTGTAAAGATCTTCCATCTCATTATGTTCATACAACTCAGCCCATTCCGTTAAAGCCATTTTTATCCTACAAACCTTTGCAAAAAACAAGTTCGATGTTGGATACTTTGTCCCACTAAACACCTCTGTGGCCTTATAAAAAACTTCCAACCTCTCACATACTTCTTTGGCTACCTCCCAATCGCTCTCCTGTGGACAACTCTTGTATTGACTTTCACGGATTTTCAAACGAGAGAAGACATCCTTATATTCTATGGCAGTTTGAAGCATAAAAAACGTAGAGTTCCACCTCGTAACACAATCAAGAGATAATTTTTTACCACCTAAAATACGTAGCTGCCGGGCATTTTCTTCAAACTTCTCCTCTCTCTTTGGCGACGCTGTCCAATATGCGAAACTTTCTCTGATTTTTTCAATTCCCCCCTTAATCACCTCTAAACCATCTTTCACAATTAAATTCAAAATGTGGGCAGCACACCGCATATGAATTAACTTTCCTTGGGACATAAGAGATTCAGGTTCTAACTTTCCAATGAGAATAGAAATCATGGCATCATTACTAGAACAATTATCCACCGTAAGAGTTGAAAGACGTCTATCAATGTTCCAATCCAAAAGAGTCTCCATCAATGATTCACACAACACTTCCGCCGTGTGGGGACATGGCACATAAATAAACCTAAATTTAAAACACATACAAAGTTTAAGAATTGCTTTAACTTGAAATTTAAAAGAATTTTTTTTTTCCATATAGTTCATGCAATATATATATGTACCTCAAAATGATGCTTCGTAACTTCCAAGAATCATCAACATAGTGGCCCGTGATGACCATAAATCCTCTTTTTTGATTGCTTGAAGTCCACATGTCAGTTGTCACGGCAACCCTACTTTGAATTTTCTCAATTGCTTTCATTGCCTTCAACCTTTCACCATCATATATTTTAAAAATATCGGCTTTGAGAGTGTTTCGAGAAACCATTTGAAATAAAGGTTGAAGCGCCAATGCAAAACTCTTAAACCCAGCGTGTTCTACCATGGACAATGGATACTCATGCATTATGATCATGCAAGCAAGCTCTCTCCTAGCAAAATTTTGGTCAAAAGTATAAGCTTCAAGCTTTTTTTTCCCATCCCCAGTCATAAAGGTTTGAGTTAGAACCTTTTGTGATGAATCTGCAACCTTTCTTCTTGGACACCTTTTGTAATGCTCATTCAAAGCTTTGGTTCCATTCTTAGTGTTAGCCGCAAGCAATTTTTTGCAATAGTGACACTTTGCCTTCACTTTTCCATTGATTTGACCCTTGTCAAAGTGCTGCCAACAAGTAGCATTTCCTTTAGACAATGGTTTCCATTGATTTATACCTTCGCCTTCACCTCCACCACCACCTTCACCTCCACCACCATTTTCGCCTCCATCTCCATTTTCCTCTCCATCTACGTCCTCATTCATGTTATTCCCCAGTGTTGGTCCTGTTGGAGGTTTCGGTGGTAAAGTTGATGCTATTGAAGAAACAATAGTAGAAACGATATTCTCTTGTGAAGATGAAGCATTAGTGGTAGAGTGGTCTCTCGGTGCGAACATTTTCGCTGCGTAAAAAAAATTGAACAATGTCAACAACTAGCTCACGGACAAAAGTTTCCCCTTGTTCAACTCTTCAGTTCTTTAAATGAATGCAGTTTTTTATTTTTGGTTATTTTATTAAATCAATGGCTTAGTTTATAGAACTAGCTTTATGCAAACAACAGAAGTGATGTGAAATCCTTACATGAAGACCAATTTTCAGGAGAAAGAAGAAGAAGAAGAAAAAAAAAAAAGAACTAGCTTCAATCAGAGCATTAGGGAAAAGAATGTGCTAGGATACAGATTGGATCGGAAATCGGTGCCTAAGAGTCTAAGACCATTTTAAACCATTCACTGGAATTCATCAATCTTGTCGATTTGGCGATTAAAAAAAACCCCACTCACTACATAACGGCTTATCTTGAAAGGTTCATTGATAGGATTAAAATAGCAATGACTAAATATAATATTGAGGTGTAAGAAAACAAAAATCCACTTTTTAATAAATAATAACAGATATCAGAAAAGTGGGAAACAAGTATTGGATATAACAACAGTTGTTACATAGAGATTGAATCAGCAATATATAACTCCATATACAGAGATTTACAATCAGCGGTACATTACTCCATATACTAATTTATAAAGCTAATCCCAAAGTCTTTCGCTCTTTTTTTTTCCGAACTGTGGAACACAAGCAGTCAAACACTAATATATATTACTCCGTACACTAATATATATTACTCCGTACACTAATATATAAAGATAAATCTCGAGTCCATAACACAAGCAGTCAATCAAGTGAAAAGAGTCCATAACACAAGGAGTCAATCAAGTGAAAAGTTTATATAAATCAAAATATAACCGAGTCCTACACATGCATAACGTATTCACGTTCAATACATCGAAAAAAATACAAAAAAAAAAGAGTAAGAGAGAATGCCAACCTGATCTGGCGACCGGTGAGACGGAATCCGGCGACCGGCGTTTCATTGTGAGAGCCAACTCAGCCTAGAGGCTTGATGGATTGGTGGTTCCCTGGTTCGTAACTCGTACGTTGTAACTCGCCGCACTTGAGAGTTCAGTGTCGAGATAAGAGAGAGAGAGAGAGAGCAGACAAGTAATATTGTAATACTGATTTTGAACCCTAGGGTAAAGGGAAAAGGGTTTGTAAATTTAATGAATATTTGATCTCTATGGCCTGTTGGGCTATGCAAAAAAATTAGGCCCATCCTTTAAGATTAGCCCAAAACCAAAACAATCCATTCCATTACTAATATAAAAACGCGAGTTGCAAACATATATATATATATATAT
>BPLS01000542.1:156830-167173 GCA_019656275.1 Rhododendron kiyosumense
TTGTAACCCGATCCAATCCGCTCATATTGTGTAATGGGTTGAGAGTGGGTTTAATATGAGTTAGAATAAAAAATGGTCCAACACCCCTTTTTCTCTCTCGCCCGCACTCTGAGTCTTCTCGGATACTCTCACTCAATCCAATTCACCCATCTATCTCTCTCTCTCTCTCTCTCTCTCTCTCTCCAACAAAACTCAAAAAGTAACACACTAGATTTAGGGTGAGTTTGAATTTAAAAGAAAAGTGGTTTATTTTTGTCTTTATTTGAATTTTTTTTGTATTTGTTAATTTTGCGTTAAACTTTTGTGACTTAATGATTCATTTCGACGAGAGAAATCGGAAAAGTAAATTTTTTTTTATCGAAACTCTTTTTTTTCAAAAAGACAAAAATAATATAATTACAACATCAATCTCTTGAGCTCCTCTTTTTGTTTTGTCCTTATTCAACTTTTTGCACGTTTGTCGTTTTGCGACAAGTATTTTACTATTTTTGATTTACTCCAATTAAAAAAGTAAAAAATTATGACTTTTACCCAAATATTTTTGAAAACATCCAAGATAAAGCCCAAAAAGCCGGTTATTGGGATTTATATTGAATATTACAAAAAATAATAGGGTAAAAGTAAAAAAATTACTTTTTCGATTCTCTCATCGAGACGAACTAATAGGGATAAAAAGTTTGTTGCAAAATAAACAAATACAAAAAATTTGAATAGAGAAGAAAAAAAAGTCACTTAACTTTTTAATCCAAACCGAAGCATTGGCTTCAGTGAATGCAACAAAAACCGAAACTGTACAATTGATGTAATCATCGCCTTTCAGACAATTCTCTAATGCGGCATTTGACTCCTCGTCGAAATTACGTTACTGTTTGGAAATGGGAAAAAAAGTAAAAACATGATTTTTAAAAGTTTTTTTAGCCTCTAATTGCTTCATTTTTATTAAAAAAAAATTGAGTTTTAAACATAAATTTTACTTTTTTGAGTCCTTATTGAGACAAATGGTGGGGGGAGAAGGGAGCGGGGGGGCGGGGGGCAACGGGTCGGGTCAGGCAGGTTTTGGTTTGGATTAATTTATATTCAACCCGACCCGTTTCAACACGTTTACTTTTGACCCATATTCAACCCGCACATATTTGACTCACAACCCGTTTCAACCTGTCCAGACCTGCCCGTTTGCCACCTCTAGTTTTAACTAAAGATGAGCTGAAATTTTGGAAAAGTTACCACCAACATTTTATCACAGTTATCTGCGGCAGTGAATTTCTCTTCAGCGCGGTAGAGGGGAACTGGTACGTATGACTTATTTCATGATATGGAACTAAAAAAAGAAAAGAACAAACATAGATCAAATTTATGTCCATAATCTTTCATAGGAATGAGAAACTAGGAAATATTCTCTTCGTCCATTTTTAAGTGTTCAGCTTCGTAACTTTAACTTATTACGGAGACACCATCATTTCACATTTCACATTAACTTTTACCTCTACTTTCTATTTACTCTCTATGAAAACATTATTATTATAGTTTTACTCACTAACTTTTTAAAATAGAATATACTTTTAAGTGTAAAATGAAAAATTCACTAACTTTTACCCACTAACTTTACAAAATGGATACTTATGAAAGGACAACCCAAAATAAAATACTGAACTTTGAACAAGGGACAGAGAGAGTACTTGTTCTTAGGCCTATTTCTGCCAAACTACTTGGATTTTTACACTAATATTTTAAGTAGAGATTTTTAAAGAATAGGACGGTTTGGAGCATAAAAAAAGTAGTTTCATTTTTATACCATAAGATAAATGAACAAAAAAAAAATTTCTTTAACAAAGAATACAAAGCCTAGAACAAAGACTGATTTTATACTTTAAGAGCAAGTTCACCAGCGCTGCTAAACAAGAGAAAAAGCTACTTTAGCTAATTAAGGAGAGAAATTTGCCCCTGCAGCAGAAGAGGTAAACGACAGGCCAGAATTCCTCCCGCTACAGTCATTAGCTTCTTTTACCTCACAACTGTTCACACGCAATTAATACTTTATCAATTTTTTTCCTTCTCCTACTCAACCGTTGGGCTATAGCTGGTTGGTAGAAAATGATAAAAATAAAAAAATAAAGGAAAAGATTGAAAAAATGTATTTTAATTGATGTTAGATAAAATAGATATTATTGGTATAGTTGTGGAAGAAAAAGTTAATAGCTAAACTAGATTTGTGAACTATTCACAAGATAATTTACCTATACATTGGTGTACTTGCTCTAACATTTATCTTAAAGGCTGACTTTACACTTAACATTTATCTTCGGAATCTTACAACACACATGCAACAATGCTAGTGGACTTCCACTGAACAACACCATCTTCTATCCTAATTGTGACTACACTCCCCGTTTAATATAAAAAGTCTAGAATCACAAACAAGAACACACAATTACCGGGTATGTGTGAGTATTTGTGTGTTTGTTTGTGGTTATAAATCTTGTTAAAAATAAGGGAAAGTCTACAATACACACCCCGTAAAAGGGTGTACTATATGCACCTATTTTATTATTCATTCATAACATTTTAGCATGTTTCGTAACTTTTATTCTAAAATTCATAACTTTTTAGTTGTACGATTCATAACATTTTCATTATAATTCATAACATTTCGATGTATCTCATGACCTTTATACGATTCGTAACTTTTTAGCAATACAATTCGTAACATTTTCTCTATAATTCATAACATTTTGGAGGGTGCATATGATACACACCAAAATAAAATGTGTGTATTGTAGTCTTTCCCTAAAAATAATTAACCTCTTTATCACCACGAACAAAAACGCTATGAAATGAATTGAGCCCATTATTGAGTACGTCCACATTTAAAAAAAAAAAATAGGAGAAAAGAAAAACAACTCATTTCCGGACGGACAGAGACAGCAATACCATCGATGGAAGATATGTGGGTGAAATTAATTCATTATCTATCTATATCCCCCTCTTCCATCTGCTTCATTTTTTCAGGACTCCTCCACTGGATATATAGAAAGTCAATAACAAATCTGTGTTCAAGAAACAAAGATGGCTAAGGCTTTTACTTGTTGCAGCTGGAGAACGACCACTTTGCCGCGAGCACCGCCGGCAGTTGATCATTCGCCGTTCGTTCTGCACGTCGCGTATATTAAAAACCAACAACGGAGAGATTATCAGACGAAGAGTCCATTATTCACGCCTTTTGCTGCCAAATCCGGTGGTTTTTCACTTGACTCGGTATGTGTGTTTCTTTTTTAAGCCGATGTTCGGACTAGCTTACTTGCACCTTGATTAATTCTGGGTTTTAGAGTTAATGACAGGGCAGACCTTCCACTGGCCACAAAGTTATCATATATGTTCCAGTTTTAATTTGCTGCTTCATTTGCATCTTCATAATGTTACAAATTTGCAAACATAGAATCTAAGTCTCCGGTCATGAATCTTTGACGGAAATGAGAATTGATACCAGTCTGCTCATTCCGACATTTGGAATGGACTCAAATAGATTTATGATTTTTTACGAGATATACAATCAGAAATCACGTTCCCAAACTAATAATAAGTAGCAATCTGAAACGATATTATCTCAGGTAGGAGTAGATATTATTTGGCAGTATTTGATTTCTACCAATCAAATTCTCTTTTTATTCAAAATTACGATCATCGCGACATAGCCAAAGTGCATAGGATCTAAGTGTTTGCTCCAAAATGGAACTCATACCCTACAGTCAGGGAACGTCGAGTGTGAGTGATGAGGGTGTGCCAAGACCATGCGTGGTTCAAATAGATTAGGAAGTTGTGGTACCCGAATATGACTTCTTCGTGCAAGCGATTGCTCCACAACCTCTTGGGAAAGGCCGTGGAAATTGGTTCGGATTTGCCATACTCATGAAAGACGTAGTATTTAGTAAATAACAAAATGAAACAAGAAACAAAACCCACTTGAATTTCCGTGAATAAAGTGACAAGGTACAAAAAAGGAAATGAAAAGAAAAGACTTAGGCCCCGTTCCAGAACGCATTCTTAAAAAATAAGTATTTATTTCATATTTTTAAACTAAAAAATAATGTAAGTAAAAAATATTTATTATTTTTTTTGCACCATATAAAAGATCTCAATAAAATCTATCAAACAAGATCCATATTACTAGAAAAATTATTTGCGTAGACACATTACTTTTGAGCTTGAAATTGCCTTGTTAAAAAATAAGTAATATCGAAATTACAAGCTAGTCTTGCGTGAAAATGAAAAGTGCTGAAAGTAAATGCTAAGAAGCTGTCAAAACTGGTAAATGATTAAGAGCAACAACATCAGTAGAGGTAAAAAGAAGATTTCTGGAAAATAGTTATGCAAATCCTGAAAAACCATGCTACACCATAGCAGCAAAACCCCAAGGTAAAATACATTTTGGTGTTTTGGTTAGACAAAAATACCTCACAATTGTAGCAATGCATAAATAAATAAATATTATTCTTCTTCTCTCTCCTCCCTATCACTCTCTCATTCTCTCTCTACCCCTCTCTCTCTCTTTCTCTTTTAGTATATTTTATAAGGATAAAGAGGTATAATAGAGAAGATTGGTGTGGAGTTGAGAGAAATTTAAGTAGGTAAAATAGAAAAAGTAGATAATTGGGTAGGTAAAATACATTTCACTGATAAATTTGCTCTAACGAGGGCGAGAGACTTGGGCCTGATCTTTCCCTACTTGTAAATTCCTTGAAAATTAGCCTCCATTACTCTGATTGTGCTCCACGATCTTCCAGTTAACTGCTTCCACTTAATCGTGCATGCGTAGAAGAAACTCTTCTGTTTTGAATATTAATTCCAAAAGTGCTACACGCACAATCGTTGTGCAAAATAGGCTTGTCAACGGGCCAGATCCTATTTGGATCCGTCGGATCTGATAAGACTTAGATTCGATCCGAATCCGATAGTGATAATCCGGATCCGAAAATCCGAATCCAATCCGAAAACTTTTTTATTTCAAAAATTTTAGCAAAAAAAATAAAAAATAAAATTCAAAAAAATAAATTTCCGAAAAAAAATGTAAAAATAAAAAAATAAAAATAAAAATACAAGTTCTTAAACATTTTGTTTTCAAAATAAATTTTTTTTAAAAAAATAATTAAAATAATTAAAAAAAATAAAATTCGGATTCGGATCGATAACGGATTTTATCCGATCCGTATTTGAATTACCGGATTTGGATTATCGGATTACGGATCGACGCTATCGGATTCGGATCGGATTTTTCAGATCGAATCCGGTCAATTGACAGGCCTAGTGCAAAACCCCCCCACAACCAATTTCCAACCGACCATTATTGTAATTAATGGTCATGATTCATTTCATTTATGACTGGTCATAAATCGCTAATAGATTATTTTTAATTCGAACCGTCCAAACAGATCTGGACGACCAGAATTAGTTGTACAACCGACACAACGGTTGGGCGTGTAGTATTTTTGTATTAATTCATTGACCATGATCTGCTTCGTGTCGTAGCATCATCATCTTATCCTTATGGATATTTTCTTTTCTAATGGAAATTCCACCATGCATTTCCCTGATTTAATTTCGATAACACCACGCTAACTGGCCTCATCAGAAGATATTCCACGGGTTTGGCCCAGAAACTTCTGTCCTAGCTAGCTATAAACTTGGAATCCCTTCATAAGTGAACTGGGCCTCCCCTATATAAAGACCGATCTGGGCCTTGCCCAAAATGGCCCAGCTAGTCCAAGATTCAAGGTCTTCTCGTTTTGGTAATTAAAAAATGGGTACAAACACTAATAAGTACTACCGGCCAGAACAAATAATAGTAAATACCACGTCTAGCTCAATACATATAAGTATGAATAATATATCACCAATTAATAAACAAGAAACATGCATGCTTTTCCCCAACATTTCGACGAAGGTAGATATTCCTTTACTTTAGCCACTTAGGTTGCCGCGAACAACAAAGACTATTTCATTCTGCATGATGAGCATGAATATATCGAACCCAATTTGAACTTAGAGTCACCATATATCTTCCTCTTCTGGTACCCTTTTCAGAACTGTTCTTATAAAATCAGTGTCGGATTATCCATAAATTTAATGTAGTACGTACATAGTTGGCGTGCCATGAGTTAAAGCTGTGGAATTATGTTCTCATCAACCCCAATGCTCAACTTAGACTAGTTCCATTACTAACCATGACAGTCTCTAATGCATAGTAGTATTTAGAAAGCTGTCTAAAATTGGTTACACACAATAAACAGTACACTTTTTATCGTTAAGTTTGGGCCAAATGGAATGTTCCATAATTCCATCGATCTGTTACTTATCGAAAAAGCATTAATCAATGACCAGTATTTATCAATGACCACTAAAGATAAACAACCACGATTTGATGCCCCAACTAGACCAACAATCCATTAACTTACGCACGAGGATCATATGGACAAGTTGTTCCTATACATGCACGTCTATGCATATAACAAATTTGCTAAATACTAGAAGAGATCCTTTTCTCCATATTTACGAATAGTCTCTCCATCGATCTCTAGTGTTTTATTTGCGAGATTAAATTCTTTCCATCGGCGGTAGAAAACCTCATTTTTTCACTACCACCTTTTTCGGTCCTACCATGTGTTTATTGTTGATCTAAACCATTCATCTTGTAGACTGCACATAGTAGTATATTCATGCAAAAAATAAATTTGATTGGACATCGATAGGAGTATCAAAAATTGATTTTTGCTTTGTAAAATGGATAGTTTATCTTTATTATTATTGACAAAAATTAGATTATCCATTTTATAAAACAAAATTCAAATTTTTATATATCTATCGACTTCTGATATTTTGCATGGTAATAGTATATTGCGAGTCTTAATATATAAACAGTTCAGATCAAAACAATAAGTACTCGGTGAGACCCATAATAGAAGGTGGTAAAAAATAGGGTTCTATACCAATGATGGATAGAATTTATTCTCTTTAATTATTTACTTATCCTAAGAGGATAAATATGTTTTGTGTAGATCATAAAAAGGTGCCAAACGTGTGGAGGCCAAGGTGCAGTAGATTGTGCTGGATGTAAGGTTGTCTTTTACCCTTTTGTCACTCAATTTCCACTAAAACCTATATAACCTTGTCCTGTACTATAAATAGTTGAGTAGTCAATTTATGTGTTTAGTTACACTTACACTGAGTTGTATTTGTTGATTCAGGGTACTGGAAAAAACAAGAAGAACGGAAACATCTTTGAGCGTTGGAAGTAAGCAAAATTTTTCGCTTCTTTTAGGATGAAATGACGTCATCTATTTATGGTTGTAAAAAAAATAAAAAAAATTATAGTTAGTTTTCTTCGGTCTGATCGAATTTGTGAATTTATATGAATTGCTGTAGATGTTATGATTGCCAAGGATTTGGATTAAAGAGTTGTCCAAGTTGCGGACAAGGCCGCGGCTTAACGCCTGAACAAAGAGGAGAAAGATAATCATGTTACATTCCAATAGACAGCTTCAGGACAAGACATCTCTGTGTTAATCGACATACTGGTTATAAATTTTTTTTGATGCTTCGGAAAATATGTTTTCTTTGTACATGTACTAGTTAACAGTCAAAATTCCTGCCTTTTATGGAATTCAGTATCATAATATCATTGAATATGAAATCTGGTTATGAATGCCAAGCGTGTTTCCGATTTCTGGGCCTCGGTCGGGAGCTTGGGATCGATCCGACTGCTGTTGCTGTGAGACTGTTACGGGTTTCATTAATCCGCCTAGAAATTTAATACCTACCGGCTATTGGTTACATCAAGAGCTCAATCGACAATTAAGTAATTAAACAGTCTGTAATGGGGGTTTCATTCCGCCTAGGAATTTAATACCTACCGGCTACCGTTTACGTCAAGAGCTCGATCGACAAGTAAATGAACGGTGATTTTTGGGTTGTAGTTTAAAATAAATTTCAATTGGTTATGTAGTTACACATATCCGACCGAAGATTGTTTCCGAAAAAATGAACGGTGATACATATCCAATCAACTTTATTTCTGAGAGGAATATCCCACTTGTTGATTTCTACAAAGGGAACAGTTTGGATCGAATTTATGGATTCATTGCGATAAGGTTGGATCATTATTATAGTGTTAGTGGGGGCTACAAAATGAAACTTGGAAAACTGAATTTTGGCTATTCTTATGGCTATCACATGCATGGATCTTGCATCATAATTTTAATGTTAGTATTTATTTATTATGATAGTCTAAATGCTATCATGCAGCTAGGAGGACGAACTAACTCCCACTATGCATATAACTTTTTGTTGTGCTCACCAGGCCATCCATCCAGCCCATTGTGTTACCAAATGAGCGATGACATCCTCCTTTACTACTGCAGCTACAAGGGAAATGCCTTTTGGATTGGAGCTACTACGGACTTTCACATTTTGTTTTAGTAGTTTCTTTTGATGTACATATTAGCTGTTGTATTTCCTTTGAGGTTTTCCCTTGTAAATTATTCCGTCATATGTGCAATTCTAGTGTTTCCACTAAAAAAAAAACATCTCAAAATATATCGATAAGTTTCTTTCTACGGTCTGTTTGATGATTTTGATAACTCTGCACACAAAAATTACTTGAGATCTCTTGATTTGATTTATTGTTGTAATAGGATTTATCAAGTGATTTGATTAAAAACGGAAAACAAAATGTTTGAAAACGGACACCAAATGGAGTATGTATGAAGGAAAAAACTCCTACAAATTTATTACAAAGAATCACAAATACAACTAAGAACAGAGAGGAAGCTGAGAAAACAACTAGTCATACTTTCTCAATTGGCAAGAGGTTCTTTTATTTTTACAAAAATAAAAGCAGGTACGCGCACTGGTCTGCGGGGACATGTCTCCTTCCGTTTTATTTTACTGTTTTATTTTACTTTTTTGCAAATTGTTTTGGTTCCATCGCTGTAATAAATGGTGCAACCCTTCCCAGCAACAAAACAACAGTTGCAGGCTGGACTCTGTTTCTTATGTCCGGTTTTCTTGCATCTCATGTACTTTGCCTTTTTGCAAAATTGAGGGCACGCTTTAGCCCTAGCATACGTCGGTGTAGCCGCTGATAGAATCATGCCTATTGTTAAAAAAAAAAAAAACCCACAAAAGTTAATTTAAATAATTCATAAAAAAGTGTGAGAAAAAATTTCAAGCATCTCGTATAAATAGTGGTAGACGCGAGATTGAGAATCTCATAAATGCTATTTTTTTGATAAAAACCAAAAAAAAGCATGGGGCCAAATGAAAATTTATCCACATTTAGGGAGACGGTAGATAGGAATTCAGTGAGTCACGATGAGTGCTATATCATATTACACTTTACGCACGAGTGTAAACAATATGAAAAAATAAGAAAGAACAAGGAGAATATATACCGAAAATGAGGAGTAAAAACAGAACACCAATCCTGTTAGCTGCCATGCTCGATACTAATGTTGGCACTTTAGGGTTCTTTTTTTATCATCTGGAGGGGGTTGGCTTGGGGCTATTTATAGAGGGAAGGGAGAGGGGGAACACATGTACCCATGCAATTGAGAATATTTCCATCGTGGTCCATATTGTCATAGTTGTGAAATTTCGTCCTCTAACTAACCACATTGAGGTAGTTTTAAACTGGAGTATTTAGTATTACAAAACACAAAATTTGACAATGTGCACTTTTTAAATCAGCAGATCAATTAGTAATTGCTTGAAATTCTTATAAAAAATTAGTTTGACCAGACATAAATAGGTAGTAGCTAAGGTACATGAAAAGATCGGATTTTATTTTACGAAACGTATGGCAAATATATTTTGAACTTAAATCTTGTATTTTAAATGATTCCTTCATGTATCTACTAATCTACGATCGAGCTCAATTTTTGAAGATATGATGCATGTTCTTGGTGAGAGCAATGAGTTCAACAATTCAGATCATTACTAAGAATATTCTGGCATAAGGACAAAAAATAATAAAAGTTTGGAGGGTATGGCGGATTAGAGTATGAGAGGAGCTTACCCTGCAACAAGGGCTCTAAGCATAATAGATGAGAAATACTTTGAATAAAGAGGGGTACTAGTGTTATTTGAACAATTGAGTGGATCATGTGCTCCCTTGACTCCATTGAGTCCCGAGCTGCATGTGCATTCACTCTCTCCTACCAAGCTAGCTGTTAAACCAGATGCAGTCAACTCATAACTTTAATGCTTTGTGCTCTATTTGTTTCTCAGAGACCTGCTACTCCCCCCCCCCCTGATCTTATACACCTCTTAGGAAGACAAGCCCCCCCCCCCCCCCC
>BPLS01000542.1:178080-189109 GCA_019656275.1 Rhododendron kiyosumense
GTTTAATTTCAAGTTCAATTCCGTTAATCAAATCAATCACAAGTTGGTTGCTTGAAAGCCTTGCTACATGCTTACCATCTATTCCGAATTCGCTGAAGAAGATTTCTCTGTGGGAACGATCCTGGTCTTACCGATTTTATATGCTATCAACGACCTAGCCCTTTGCTCGGGTGCAAACCTTATTAGAGGATAGGTTGCGGAGTTAAGCAGTGACCTTAGTGACTATTGATGGGAAATACCGGATTAAAGGAAAAGAAAGGTTTTGCAATAAAGGGATTTAATGAAGATCAATGTGGACACGAGAAAGATTGTACTACCCTACGAAGAATAATAAGATGTTTTGATTTGATTATAGACAAATGTGGAATGACGTGAGTTTAATAATATAATTAATTAAAGAAGTAAACGGCTAGTGACATTGATGTGAAGTCTATGACCCTTACGCGATAATTTGCAGCTTGTTGGTAGTCACTTGTACAATAGGCGTATTTGTCCATACTCGTTCATTCTCGGTGTATGATTCATTCAAATTACATATAGCTTGAGCTTAGAATTCTCTACTGGGCTAGTGTAGCTCAACCAAATCTTTCTTTTCAAGTTCAGACACCGGGCAAAAGATTGCATGCATTGTTTGCTTGGCAGTGACAGACTTTTAGGAAGCTGACCTCATTGTTATTTCGTCATCTTTGTGAAGATCTCATTTTGTTAAAGATGATTTTGTAAATAATTACTACTGAATTTTCTTTTGACTAAAGTTGTAATTGTCTAAACTTAAGGACTTGTTTGTAAATTAAACAGGTGGGAAACTCCTGTGGGTAACGTATATGATATGCGAGGTTTCTCTTTTATTGAAATGTATTACTTAATTATGTTGAAAAACGAGGGCGTGACAATAGATGTGCAAAGCAAACCAAAATAATCAAACCAAACGTGAGAGAAAAAGAGACACCCTGATGTGTGGTTCAGCCTTACTTTAGGATGTAAGCCTAGTCCATGGGCTACAAAAAAAAGTCTCCAAAACTCTTCTACCAAAAGCCAAAATAAAGACGCAAGTCTCTCAAACCCTAACCCAATGCCTAATATTTGCTCTCACGCCATAATAAGAGACATAGCAAGTGTATTTATACCCAAAGACAAGTTGCCTACCAAAAGAACCTAATGGGTCGAGTTAGGAAACCACAAAAAAACAACCCTGTCATTACGCGTTTTAGCATTCCCGACTGCCTGGGTGGACGTGAATCCCGCCTAGGCAGAAACTTCAGAGAGCAGGGATCGAAGCCAGATAACATGGCTGGACGGACCGGCTGGACGGACTTGAATCTTGCTCGGGGAGAAATTTCTAATGACACCAAAACAGATCCAGATAGCTCCGAATCGAAACAACTGAAATCGAGCCAAAAACACTTCAAATTTCCACCTTGGCGAGATATCCAAACAAACCAATTGCCAAACAAAGCCAAAAACAAATTCAAGTTAAACTGCCACAAACCAAACTCTCCTCAAAGGCTCAAACCAAAAGAGAGTCAAAGAGGACGAATGCAAATCCAAGGAAGCAACCAAGTCCTCAACGACCAAACCAATCACCAAACTGCAGATGAATTCAAGGCAAATCAAGCATCGGAATAAACCCAAACCAATTTCTGAAGTTCCGAGAGCAATCTTCAAAACCAAAGACAAAAAGTCACGATAACTCCAAATTTCGATTTCTGATATCCAAACCAAACCAAAGAACCAAACGAACCAAACCAAGTAGCCAACCCGAAAACGCAAACCAACCAAACCGTCTTCAAGATTGCCCCAAAACCGCGCCCTAAGGCTCGTGCGCTCAAACAAGTGAAAAGAGGAGTACAAACTGTGTTGAACTTAACCCTTTTTCGGCGATGAAATCTAATGCTTTGGTATTTTCGTTGCCTATTACATGAATTCTTGTAGTGGTACAATATGCAGAAAACCCTAAATATGAATTATAGATGAACTGGTTCTGTGCTCGATTGTCCAGGCGAAAAATTTAGAGAATGAGGACCGACTTCAAACAGCTCAGAAAAACTTCAGCTAGCTACAAAATAGCCCCAAATAGCTCCAAACAGCTCCGAAATTGAGCCAAAACACTTCATCCACACCCTTAGGTTTTACCTGTGCAAATCATTCTTCCAAACATCCTAATTACTAAACAATGAAAAGTTATTTTCTTAGGGTATGTTTGATAACTTAATTCAATACTTAAAACTGAATAGGTTAAGTGAAAATAAAATAAGTTGGTTTGATAACCACAAAAGAGTCCATTGAACACGCTCAGCGTGAGCCCCATGTATTCTTTCATTTTTTTTCTTTTTCTCGCGTCTTCTTTCTCTTCCTTGCCCTTGCCTCCCATTCTGATCCCACAAACGACGAAGACCCATCTCTAGGTTCTCTCTCTCTCTCTCTCTCTCTCTCTCTCTCTCTCTCTCTCTCTGCCATCGCCAGTTCGTGTATTTTCAGTTTTTTACTTGGGGTTTCCGATTTATATTGTTTGAGATGTGGGTTTTCAATTTATATTCTCTAAATTGCAATTGGGAGAGAAAGGGCTTGAAAGAATTTCATATTGGAATTTCCGTTTATATTCTATGGGTTTAGGCAACTAGAATTTCATATTAGGTTGATGTTTTTGAGAAATTGATCATCATAGCAATTCGAATAGAAGAAAGAGGGCTTAAAAGAATAAGAAACATAGAGCGTGAACCAAGATTCAAAGGAGGATCATCGATTGTTACATCCCTGCTTATGACAAGTTTCTTGGATTCGGGACACCGAAACCACAAGCTTGGTTTGACAAGTTTATTTTGGGTTGGCTCTTGTTTGCATGTATCATTGTTGTTATAAGTAGAAAATTTGAGAAATTGATCAACTGAGACATTAGTTTATTAGATTCAATAATTGATTCAGATGGATTGAAACTAAAGATATTTACTCTTAGGGATGGCTTCTGCAGATGGTGCTAGAGCAAATTGGAAAGATCCAGAGCTCTATAAACTTTTTATAGATTTGTGCTTGAAAGAATCTACGGAAAATGGTAAAAATGGCGGTAGTCTAAAAAAAGAAAGTTGGGACAGGATTCTGATAGCTTTGAACAAAGAGAAGGGTCTCAATCTAACTCAAAAATAGGTGAAAAATCAATGGGATTTTTTGAAATCAAAATATGGAGAGTGGTCAAAGATAGTCTCAAAAACTGGTAACAGTTACGATCCTGTAACTAATACCGTCAACTGGAGTACAAAGGAATAGAGTGAGTACATACATGAATAATTTGTCTCTTATGTTAAACTTTTTATCTTGTGGTTTCAAAGCTTTTGAAAGCTAAAATGATATTCAATGAATATGAGATTTATACAATTATAATTTTTTAGGCCAACCCCAATGCCAAACAGTTTCGATATACTGGATTACAATAATCAAACGAGTTAAAAGCATTATTTGATGGTGTTAGAGCAACAGGAAGATTTTCATGGGGACTGTCAAAAGAAGGGTTTCCTACTGATGGCACTCAGGCACAATCACCAACATACATTAATCTTGACATTGGTTCTCTTGAGACACCTTCTTCGCCAAATGGTGACGCAGAAAAACATGGCAATAAACGGCAAAAGAAAAACAAGTCATCCGATGATCTTGATAAACAACTGCTTGAAGCTCTTCATACTTTACAAAGTTTTGATGGGCCAACACTAGAAGAATGCAATCGTATTCTGGATGAGATGCAACTTTTTGATATGAGCGACCCATTATATATAGTTGCATGTAGCATTTTTTGCGAGAGCAAGGCACACAGGGAGCAATGGATGCTATTACATCAAAACCAGAAGTAGTTAGAAGGAGCTGGATAGAGTTGAATGGCAAGAAGTTAGGATTACTTTGAATTATAGTGAATAGGCAGTTGATTTTGAACTTGCGACATTGCTTGACCTTGTTCTTTCTTTTCTTTTTCTTTTTTATTACGTTTAGGATGGGTTTGTTTAGAAATTGGAATTGTTTTTGTTATAAAGTTTAATATTTATACCTTGGTATTTTCTGGTTAACATGTCATGATATTTATCTCATCTTTATCTAATTAAATACTTGCAATGTTTGGCACAACATGTTATCTGATAAGCAAAAGAGTGCATTAAAGATTATCACACTTATTTTGATCATCAAAATATTGAGGAAAAAACGTATTGGAAGAAGGCTTGATATTGACTCTATGCTTACCGAACCTGGATATATGAAAGAACTTGTAACAAGAAATCCCGCACATTGTCAGGAAATGTTACGGATGAAAATAGAAGCATTCGTAAGTATGTGTCATCACTTTCGTATTAGAGGATGGCTTCAAAATAGTCGTTACATATCTGCAAAAGAAAAGGTCGCAATGTTTCTCATAGCATTGACAATATACGGAATCGTTTTGTCAAAAGAAGATTCGATCATTCAACACAAACAATACATAGGTATTTTTATGAAGTATTGCATGCAATGCTGAACTTCTCAAAAGATATGATTGTTGACACACCTTATGATTAGCATGCACATCAAATACGAGAGAACTGTCGTATTAGACACATATTTCAGGTACTATTTCATTTAGAAGGTACACATTTCAATTGGTTTTTATTTATATACTGTGCATAATATGAATTATTGTGCTTTCATTTTCTAATTTATAATTTAAAATCTTGTAAGGGTGCGATAGGTGCACTTGACAGAACTCTTATTTCAACGGTTGTGCCACGTGATCAACAAATTCCATACAAAGGATGAGGAAGGGGAGAATGTTACCAAAATGTGCTTGCTATATGTGACTTTGATATGTTGTTTACATTTGTGTGGGCTGGTTGGGAAGGGGTAGCACATGACTCACTAGTGCTAAGAGAAACTATGAGTGATCCAACTAACCACTTTTTATTTTTCCTCCTCCAGGTTAGATGATTGTTTTGAATTAGATGCTAATATTTCCTAGCATAATTGTTCTTCTACTGTGCAGGAAAATACTTTTTATGTGATGCAGCATATACTCATACACATAGATTTACGGCACCATACCGGAACGTGCGGTATTGGTTAGCTGATTTCCAAAATGGTCAGCGTCCTAGGAAAAAAGAAGAGTGATTCAACCTTGCACATGCGAGGTTACAGAATGTGATTGAGCGTGCTTTTGGAGTTCTGAAGTCTCATTTTCCAATACTAAAAAGGATGTCATCATATCCTTTCGCGGTACAAAGAAATATGGTGATTGCTTGCATAACCATGCACAATTTTATTCGGAGGACTTGCATTTCAGATCAACTTCTTGACAAATTCAACGATCCAAATGCTTCTTACAGCAATGCTCAACATCATGTGCATAATTTTGAAGCAGGTGGAGGATCGACCCAAGCTAATCAGATTTTTATGCTCACCTTACGAGAGCAAATTGCGACGCAATTGAATGCTATAAACTACTCTTGAGTGTTAAATTTAATTTTGCTACTTTAATATTTGATGAAGTTTCAATGATCAACAATATTTAGATTAATTTTTGAGTGTCTTTCTAATATTTTGTATATAATGTTATTATTTTGATAGCGGTATCTTTGTCTATATATATAATTGATTGTGATTTACTAGTCATATATGAATGTATGAAGGGTAAATTTGGAAAATTAGTGACTTTCAGACTTCAGCTCACTGGACAGATCAAACAGCTTATTTAATCCAGTGCTTAAAATTCAGTACATACCAAACAGCTTGTTAGCTTAAACAATTCAATATTCAGTTTTCAATAATTATTTTTCAGTTTTCAGTTTTATCAGACAGAGCCTTACTGTGCCGTATATTTACATATTGTTAATTTCCAAATCCTTCAATCTCCTTTTTTTTGCCAGGGTCAATATTATCCATAAGCTTTTAAAGATCAGCGGCAACGTATAATATCGGCTGTTGTAAATGAAATGAAAATCCACTGTCTACAATACACCCCCATTAAAAATATGTTATAATATATACTTATGGTATATATGACTCATATTGTGCCACAACATAATAATTTGGTGTATTTCGTTATTATTGTTCTAAAAACTCGCAACTCTTCAGTAATATGATTCGTAACATTTTCACTAGGATTATAACATTTTTGTGCATCTCGTAACTTTTATACTAAAAAACTTAGAAGGTTTATGATTCGATCGTAACATTTTGCTGGGTCTCATATTTGTACTAAAATCATAATTTTCCTGCAATATGATTCACAACATTTTCTCTATGATTCATAAATATTTTGGGTGCATATGATAAACAACCAAATAACGGTGTGTGTATATATAGCCTATCCTAATAATGTTTTACAAAAAGAATTTGTATGTTGTCTTTAATATGAAACAACAGCTACATATCGTATCAAACGATACATACACAGCAGCAGGGCTTATTGTAAATGTCTAATTTCCAAATAAAAGGTGCATCATTGTTTTGAAACAAAATTATTGCCGCACGCATGCTAGATTTTTTTTCTATGATGCGATACATTCTAGAAAATTATGAGTTGAGATGTTATGACTTTTAGCACTCTCATTTTGTACCGTTGAACCTTTTTTGGGTCTTTACTTTGTCGAATTTATAGTAGTCTCCTTTTGGTTAAGAACTACTGAATGAAGGGTAAAGTTGCTAGTATTTCACTTAATTAATAAAAACAAAAATATACGGTTAATGAGATAAAGTAGAGAATTAGTAGATTTTTTTTTTCAACTTTATTTTTTAATCAGATGAAAATTTGGCAGTACGTTCATCATTTATAAACTTGCAGTGAGTCATTGATAGGAACTTAGGACACAAGAGTGCGTTATGGCTCTCCTGTCTTTTTCTTTAGACGTGTACCCCTCAATGTTTTAAGATCAGTTCAAGAATCCAAGTTTAAGGCCTTCCATACGAAAGAAAAAAAAAAAAAATTTAAGGCTTCCAGTTTTTGGTTGGCTAGTTTTTCTTCTTCTTTGTTCTCATTCAATATTATTCCCAAAGGATGTGTATTTCGCTTTCTGGGCTGGTCTTGGGTATTTCATTGCCAACCTTGTTGGATCGAACCTCTAGGAAAATTGAATGAGAACAAAGATGAAGAAAAACTAGCTAACCATTTTAGGGCCTGATTGGATGCGGGACTAGTTTAAGGAGTATTAGTTATAGAGGGGACAAGATAAGGGTATCCACAATGACATAATCAAAAAAACTATTTCACCCCCCCCCCCCCCCCCCCCAATGTTTTCAAAATTCCCCCCAAAATATTTTTGTAACTGTTTTTCAAAAAAAATTCTTATACAAAAATTTTTTTTTTTTTGAAAAACTGTTATTTTTTAAACTATTTTTTTAAAAACCTTTTCTCATTTAAAAACTGTTTTTATTTCAAAAAAAAATTCACATGTACCTTACTTTTCTCGACAACATATAGTTGATGTTAGGGACGGAACTAGGATTTCATAAATGCGGGAGCCAAACTATGAACAAGATTTTGAAATTTCAAGATTCGAAAATGTAAGAGTTTGTTTGGTTTAGAATAATTGAGGGCGGTTTTTTGAATAGTAAGTGGAGAGAGATAAAAAGAGAAATGAGATAAATAATTAAAGAAAAAACTTACGGGAGACTATGGCGCAGAGAGAGAAATTGGATTTTGGGATCCAAAATGAATACATTTTTAAAGTGAGGGCGTGCCAAAACATGTAGCACTTAATACAAAATACAATATGTAGGTGTTATTAACAAACAAAAAAAATTACTAATATTAAAATAAAATTTGAAAAAAAAAAAACTCAACTGAAATAACAGCCCCCATATGACCACATCTAGATCCGCTTATGGCTGACGCAATTTTCTTCCATTACGAAAAGGTCCTCATTTATCTACAGATGCATATAACTTTTTACCTCTAAAAGTTTACATTTTTGAAAACATAATATACCCCTTGCATTAGCAATCTGGTTGCCAGTTGTACATTTTCTTGTAGTTTTGAGACTTATAATGAGGGGAAAATTTCAAAAAAACCTCCAATGAATACGCGCAATGTTCCATAAGCCTCCAAACTTAACAGGCGATTTAGGTGATTTTAAAATGGTCTCGAAATCCTAGCCGACCCGGCAGTCGGTGGTAGTCCCCCTCCCTGATCTCTCTACTTACCTTGTTTTCCCCATCCCCTAATCTGCATTTTGGAATTCACAATTTGAAGTCATTGGTTTGATATGCTTATAGAAATGGTATAAGCTAGCACATGTAATTGCAGTTTTCCTTTTTCTTGTCTTCTTCCCTCATCCAATGCCATATTCAAAACTAGCATTAAAGTTGTGAAAAACACATTAATTAGCAAGAGATGTACCATTACAATCGACATGTGAGTCTTGTTTTCTTTGAGCTAGCAATCAAAAAAAGTCTTTTACTATTATAAGAGAGCAGCGCTATAAAATTCTACTTTTGCTGATAAAAAGAAAAAAAAAGAGCTATAAAATTATTGGAGAGAAGCTATGGTATACAGGGTATACCGTATGTCTAAGTTATGACAATTTATGGTTTCCATTATGACGATTTTTGGTTTTCTAATGCATAATTTTGATGGTAGTTATGACTATTTTAAAATTTACTTGTTGAACAGGTCATTAGCAGATTACCCACAATTAAAAAATATTGTTATTATGAAACCATAATTATTCGTACCAGAAACCATAATACTTGTACCCCAACCAAATATATGTGTACGATATCACAAATTAAATAATGCTTACCCAAATGTTATAACAACATCATAAATTGGCATTATCTTGCCACAATGAGTCATACCAAAAATTCTTTGACACGTATGATATTCCGTAACAAAATCAAAATATGTCGTACTAAAATCAACAATTGTTATACCCAAACAAAATACATGTGTAAAATACCACAAATTCAATAAAACAACCAAATTTGTTATGACAACACCTAAAATTGTCATTTTCTTACCACAACGTGTCGTATCAAAAGAAAACATATTTAAATACTACAAATTATATAACAAACCACAATTCTTATGACAATACCATAATTTGGCATATTCATGCCCACAACTATCATAGCAAAGGAAATTGATTAAAATATTTCGTAACAAGACCAAAATATCACAAATTCAGTAATATAACTAAATTTGTAATGACAACACCATAAATTGACTCTTTCATACCCACAACGTGTTGTTATAAAAAAAATTCAATCGGAATGTTCAGTTAACGATAATTATAGTCAGCAAAATACCAAACCACAAATTCTATAACATCATCAAATTTGTTATGACAACACTATAAATTGACGTTTTCATGTCCACAATGTGTCGTATAAAAAAATTCAATCGGAATGTTCAATTAACGATAGTTATAATTACCAAAATACCATACCACAAATTCTGTAATATAACCAAATTTGTTATAACAACACCATAAATTAACGTTTTCATACTCACAACGTGTCGTATTAAATCGTGTCAAAAAAAAAAAAAAACGTGTCGTATTAAAAAAAATCAATCGGAATGTTTAATTAACGATAGTTATAATCAGCAAAATATCATACCACAAATTCTGTAACATAACCAAATTTGTTATGACAACACCATAAATTGACGTTTTCATACCCATAACGTGTTGTATAAAAAAAATCCAATCGGAATGTTCAGTTAACGATAATTATAATCAGCAAAATACCATACCACAAATTCTATAATATAACCAAATTTGTTATGACAACACCATAAATTGACGTTTTCATACCCACAACGTGTCGTTTTCAATTCCCGCCACATTATTTTTTCAAATTTTAACATTTTATAACATAACCAAATTTGTTATGACAACACCATAAATTGACGTTTTCATACCCATAACGTGTCGTATAAAAAAAATTCAATCGGAATGTTCAATTAACGATAATTATAATCAGCAAAATACCATACCACAAATTCTATAATATAACCAAATTTGTTATGACAACACCATAAATTAACGTTTTCATACCCACAACGTGTCGTTTTCAATTCCCGCCACATTATCTTTTCAAATTTTAAAATTTTCACCATATTATCTTAATTTTTTATTCCCTCCACATTATTTTTTCAGATTTTTATTTGTCCCTACACAATACCTCAATAATTTAAACTAAAAATGAAGTTCTCGCTCAAATTTTTCATCCAATAAATTCACCAAAAGTAAGTACTATACCCAAATTTTCGAATACAATTACAATTTCGTCTCAAAATATTAGTCTAAATTAAATTTTTTCTCTACAAAATTTAATTCAAAAAATTAAAATTCCTTCAATTTTTTGTGAAAAAATGAGAGGTCACTAAAATAAATAATTATCCAATTGTCTCAAGATACAGATATTCAGGGCGATGCACTTAACAATTGACACTATATATTTGACACGTGGATCAATGCCAAACCTTCACCCTATGCTTACAAATCCAAATTTAATTATGGTCCTTGGAACTAGGTCGTGGAAGTACAATCTAAATAATTTTGTAAATTTATTGTCATTGTACTTTCTTTCAAAAAGTTATTATAGTCGACATACTGATTTACACCAATGACATAGGCTATAATATGATCTACAAGTGCAAGCCCACCGCTAAGACGGAGGCATTTAAGGCCACCGTCTTCTCAATTTTTTAGCCTGAAAATAGGGCCCGTACGTACAAGAAAGTATTATATAATTAATAGCCTTAAAAATTTCAAATTCTCAATTGTGTACCACAATTATAAGGTGTTGGTGTTTGGAAATTTATCTAAAAGAAGATCAAGGGTTCAAGTCTTGCACCCTTCATTCCTCTTCTTCTTTTTTTATAGAATGTTGTTTTTTAGGTTAAATTACATAGTTAGTCCTTGTAGTTTCATACTTCAACAAATCTAGCCGTTCAATTTCAATACAACATTTAAATCTAATAATGCACCATCTGAGCCCCACGTAAGGTGTTTTTTTTTTTTTTTTATATTTATCGAAATCGTCTATCTTTTACATAATATCAATTAGGTCATTC
>BPLS01000543.1:0-129922 GCA_019656275.1 Rhododendron kiyosumense
AATCTGATACACCTTCGGCGGTGGCTTCGCCCATAGTTTTGGGGGGATGAATATGCTGTGTTTGGTTTGTGTTTTGAAAAGTTTTTTGAAAAATAGTAGGAGTAATAAGTGGAGAGAGATAGAGAGAGAAATGTAAGAAGTAGGGGGAATATAGGAGGAATCTAGGGGGAATTTTTTGAAATTTTTTTTTTGAATCGCAAAGAGAACAAGGCATTAAGCTTTTCAGATCTCCAGTAGCGAGTCGATGGGGTTTTTTGTAAAATTGTTTCTACTTTTCTTGTTTCCAAACTCCAGTCGTTTGTTGTAGACTTGTAGTACTAGTGATGATAGTATTATGCTCTTTTTTGGATGGTTCTAATTTATAGAAACTGAAATTTTATCTTTTTCCAAAAAATATTTGTCTTTCTGTAAATTGGGTATTTTTTGAGACTCTTGATTAAAATTAAGTTATGCTATTGATAGCTTACTGGTTTGTCAATAAGGCAAAAAGAAGAGAAAAAATGACAATTTTCAATACACTTTAACGTCTAAAAAACTGTGATTTTTTTGTCCTTTTCCTATCTTGCCATTGGGCTATTATTAACATTTGCCATCAATATTTTACTTTTTTCGTCCCTAATGAATTTTTTATTACATTTTTTAGACTTGTTGCAAGGATGAATGATTAACTCAACAATTGAAAAAAATCAGAAAAAATCGCAGCAGTAACTATAAATCCTCACAATTTTTTCAAACCGCATTTATCCATGCAAAAGCCCAACTTGGCTCGATAAACCTGTATGCAATGATTTACTCCATAATGTTACGATTAAAGCAACGGAAAAAAGAGAAAAAGTTGATGCTCGGCAGCTCGGCTTAATTTGTGATCAACTTAATTGAAGCTCGCTAGAGATTGGCTTTGATAGATTAAAGTATTAAACTAAGCTAGAGCACTACAATCTCAAACAGCAATGGGCCTTAGTACCTTGGACTTAAAAATGATCCGTGTTGCAATTACAGCTTGTTTCACAACTTTTGAAGGGTTGCTCTAAGTTTTAGAAATGGGCTTTAGTACGTTTGACTTAAGCCTGTGCTTTTACCGGCCATGGCCCACTTTTAATCCAACCTCCAAAGGCTTGTTTCACACTTAGCAACTGAGACATGTTAGAGCATCTCCAATGGCCTCAAGCCAATGTAAGCAAAATACCTAGAAAAAATGCAATTCTCTACTTTTATTGAGCCCTAAATGTTTGCACTATACAACGGCCTAGTTTTTTTAGGCTATTCAAACCCATTAATATTATTATATAAACATATATACTATTCATAGTATATACATACATATCTTGACCGAGATCTCTAAACCCACTTCTGCACTTCACCCGTTCACCGCCACAGCCCCACCTCAATCCCACCATCTCCGGCACCGTCACCCCTCAACCTCCATAGCAACCACCACCATCCACCATACCCATCTCTCTCTCTGTCTCTCGTCCCATACCCGTACGAACTTCTTGCTGCCACCGGCATTTTTGAGTTCGTTTCCGTTGCCATTGAGTTCGATTTTGCCGCTGCGGCCGCCGTCGTGGAGTTTGATTTTTTCATTGTCAAGCTCGTTTCCGCCATCAATCCGAACCCAAGTTTGATTTTGCCGTCGTCGAACCGATTCCGCCGTCGTGGAGCATCTCTTCCGAGCTTGAGATCTCAATCATTGAATAGTTTTCACTACAAGTATTGCATCACAGTATGCGGTTCATGTTGCTTTTAGCTATTTTTTGATAATTCAATGTTCAGGCCAGTTTGCAAAATTAATGACCAATCCAATCCTCCAATTATTCCAAAGTTTTGAATACTTGCCATCCGTGAGATTTGAATATATGACCTCATTGAGGTGAAACACTAGTTTACTTTTTGCTATTTGGCACACTTTTAGCTTTATGTTGCCCAATCAGATCGTTAAATACATTATGAATACGAGTCCAAAAATCGAACAGAATAGCGAAAATAATTCTTTCTTTTTTTTGGTCAAAAGTGGAAAAATTGTATTGATTAACGCCTAGTTACACTTATAAAACGGAGATCATTACAATGAACTTGAACATAGTCAAACTAATCGTCTAACAAATACAAAACGAGTAAATCACAAGATAATCGATGTCTTTCATCCTAATCCAGGCATTGCTTGACGCAACAGCGACACTTTTTTAAACAACCTAACATCTAATTAGGAGTCTCAAATGAGAAAAAAATGCAAGGTTAAAGACAAAAGACATCAAATATCTAGGCAATCAGATGTACTCCAACCAAGTATTAATAAACCAATGAACTTCCAAGAACTACAGATCCGCCAAGCTGCCACAAGTTGCCCCGCCAAAGATATCGTGTAGGGATAGAACGCTGAATAACAGATATCGTTGTAAAGCAACCTTGATTGAGGGAACCGGATTTGTAGACAAAATTAGTCCTAAGACGAAACTAACAACTCTTGTAAGATGAGAGACAAAATGAGACGGAAGAAAAAAAGGAAAAAACAAAGAAAGTGAGTCGGAATAGTACCATAGTCTTTCCCTCCTACCACTGCACACGTGTATGGAATCCAAGGGGGGAGGGTAAGGGAGAAGAGGAGTTGTGGGGCTAGGGTTGAGAGGGAGGGAGAGAGATAGTCAGCAAGAGCAAAAATAATTCACGTACCAATCAAATTGATTTTGATTTTTTGATCTACTCACCATTTAAGAATCCAACATTGAAACATCAGTTTGCCTAAAGGCTCCAAAGGGAATTCTAAAAAAGAAAAACTGAACAAAAAAAAAAAACTGAACAAAAATTTTTTTTTTTTTTTTGAAAAAGGAATAAATAAAGATACAAGACGATTTTTTCTTTATTTTGCAGTATTCTTCAAAAAGAGCATATGATCCTAGTTAAAATTAATGAATCATTGAAACTAATTGATTAAATTTCCAATTTTTTTATATTTTCTTTTGTAATTCAGGTATCCGGGCCAGCTTATGAGCACCTCAAATAATTTTGGAAACCCAATCCCACTGGCCACCGCCCACTTGCAAGGAATTCAATTAAAGTCGGAGCAAGGGGCCATATGAACTAGCTCCAAAGAAGTTGATAGCATCTGCAAGGTTTTGAATTTGAGACGAATAGAACCAAGGACGTATACAGGCCCCCACTCGATTTTGTAGAATGATATTAATTTTCTTGAATATTTCAATTATATCCGATAAATTTGTGATACTGTTCCAATAAATTACTCTAAACTTCCATTATGAGGATATTTGTGTGATCTATTCTTTGAGAACCAAATTATCACTCCATTTTTTTTTGTTCAAACACATTCATTTCTGCTAATTAGGTGATGAAATTACAAATATATTCATCAATTTGTTATTTTTCCAGCAAAAAAATGTATTAATTGAGGAATTATAAACATACGAGTTAAATTTACTAATATGTATGCCTCCATTAATGCAAAGTTTTGAATCCGTACCTGAATAGAATAAACCTCCAAGTCTCGAGCCTTCAACCCATAGGACCTTGAGGGTTACATTATTTGTATTATATTCACATTCCAAGTGTCAAGACCACAACAAAACCTCAGGTGAGAGAAAGAAACTCACTTCTCTTTCCAATGTAACTTTTTCGAGAGGAAAATCCTCCGGAAAAGGACCAAAAAGAATGCCTTTCTTGACTGCATAGGCATTCTGGAGATTCAAACCAGGCCTTGCATGCAAAGCATACCACCCCACCAACCTTTGCTTGCCTCCCCTGTTCTACTATTCGCAGAGCTAGCCCATGACCAACTCTTCAACAAACCTTTCTTGCTTCCATTTGGGTTAATCTCCTTCAAATAAACAGCTGGGTCACCACCAAAATCATTCATCTGGGAGAAGAGGCTTTCTGGAGTAAAAGAGAGACCTGTTGAGAAATGGAGAATTGGATTCGGCAAACGAGGTAGTACTCCGGTATTCAAACTATTTCAAGGGGAAAAGATCATATGTTTATAGCTGTAGATGACAATGCAAGTCGTATTTATTTTGTATACGTGCATGCCGAAATTAATTTAGGTACTACTTGTTCATTCATGTCAAAAAGCGTCGGGATTTTGGACCTTCGATAGCAATTGTTACCGATATATTGGCCAATACTGTTGGAGGTCTACCGGTGCGTGGCCATACCATCACAGCCGATATGTATCAATCCCCACATCTCTGTTAGAAAACATTAATGAAAACATGTACATGTCAAAAAATAATAATAATTAAAATAAATCTTTCTCACACGCACAAAACAGAAATCCAATATGCACACTGCGTAGACACGAGTTTTTCAGAAATTCGACCATAGAAAATTTCTTATTTCATTAACACTGACTCAATCAAAACTGTAACACTGTAGATCTTTAGGTGTGCTGGGGTCAAACTTTTCGCAGCCTGATATTCTTGGGACGGATTGCTGGAATCTAGTCTGATTAACTTACTCGTAAGGTTATGTTTGGATCATGGATTTATCCTACGGAGTGAATGTCAAAAGAAAATCATTTCTAAAGTTCATAGTTTTCTCTAGTTTTTCTGGATTTCTGTTTCCCTTGCAAAATCCTCAATTGCTACATTCTAACACAGTCTAAGAGCCAAATGCAAATGGACACAAAATTGGATAACACATAACCTAATGCCAAGGAAAACAAAGCTGATCACTTGATATTCTGCATCTGGAATTTCCCAAGGAACAAGCAACTTTCCATTCAGCATTGCTTTTTTCCTTTACCGGCTTCGCTATTTGTTTTACATGACTCTTTATCACTGGCCTCCTGTGTCAGGGTAAGATTTTACGGCGGAGGAGACGAAAACAAAGAAGAATCTAGCAGCATCAGAGATCGAAGCTTACAACCACAAAAAATTCAGTCCTTCAAAGGAGGTACACAACAAATCCTTTTGCAATTCCTCTGTATACAGCCCAAGAAAGGGGATCAGGCGGGGTTTTGTCGTCACTTCGCGCGAATCTATAACCTTTTGAAGCAGAATACTTAGGAAATGATTTGGTAGTCCAAAGTCGTGATTACGAACCAAGGTGATGGATTTTTTTCGATTTCTGAGGAGTCCGTCCAAAGTCATATTTTATCCATCTTCTATAGATAAGTTATGTTCGCATAGAGCGTTACCCAAATTTCCGGCATGTATTTTCCAAACTATGTATGCCTCACTTTTTAGAAATCCAGAGTAAACCAAGAAAAGAATGTCTTTATTTTCTTTTTCCATAGTGTGTTATTATATCAGTAAGTTAGATTACTACGAAGGGTCAACACCGCTCATCAGCTCCAATGCACATCTTTTGAAACCAATCACAAGTGATGGACCACTTGGGCTAAGCCCAAGTCCAAGAACATGTCTTTTTCAACCATCCAATTAACATATACTACATTATGGCCTATGGGTGAAACTTCTATATGGAGAGATTCAAAGCGATGAAAACGACATAATGGTGCATTTTTGCAGAGAAGAAAAAATCTCAGACCTGGTTGCGGAGACAGTTTTCGAGGCAAACAAGTCAGGACTTCGATTCCAGCAACGGGAGTGAGTATGCAGCTGCAGTTGCAGCAGCTGCGTATGCAATCAACTTGCTTGAAGAGTTGAGCATTGCAGAACAGAAAAGGAAGAGTGAAGGAGCTGATACCTCTTTAACCAAGATCAAGAGTAGAACAGAAGACACAAGTACTAGGGTACCAGAAGCTGGATATTCTGGTAGAATATCCAGACGGCTCTCAGGTAAGGATGTTGAGTTATGAGCTAGTATTCCTATAGCATTGCATTTTTTTTGCATAGAAATGTGGAACCGAAGCAGTTTGGTTCTTCTTCGGTCTGAAATGTCATACAGTTTTAAATTTTTTAGACTGTAGGTACTGGTTTGGTTCTTGGTTTTTGTAGAGCCATACTAAACAAGTTCATGAAAACCCCTATGCATCTGAACAAATCTGTCTATACCAGATGAGTTTTCAGTGACAAATTTGGGAATTCCAGACAAATCAGTGCCAGTGAGTGCGGCGAAAGATGAAAAGATACCTGAAAAAGCTGTTCGTCCTGTTCTGTCGATAAAAAAGACGGATAGTTTTGCAGATACCACTGCCAGTCCTGAAAAAGCTGTTCATCCTGCTCTAAAAAAGACTACTAGTTTTGCAGATAAGCCTTTGGACACCACTGCCATTCCTGAAAAAGCTGTTCGTCCTTCTCCGTCGATAAAAAAGACTGCTAGTTTTTCAGATAAGCCCTTGGACAGCACTGCCAGTCGAAAGCCTGAAAGTGTGTTACCAAAGATTGAGCTCCCATCTGCCAAACCACCTGCATTCCAACCAACAGACTTCAAAAGGCAGAGTTCGACACGACCTGGAATCGAAGAGACGGAGGCAGATGCTTGGGAGAACGCTGAGATGGCCAAGATCGAAGAACGGTAAATATGTCTAAAAAGTTCAGAGCCTTAACTACAATTTCAGATTCCCACAAGCGAAAATTGTTTTTGTATTGGCACTAACAAAAGAAGTTTCAGGTATGATAAGTTGAGTACCACAATTCTTGACTGGGAGAGTAAGAAGAAAGCAAAAGCCAAACGCCAGAGGGATAAAACCGAGGTTTGCTTCATTTTCCCTACAATCTGACAGAGACAGACACTCTGAAAGTTGGTGGCTCAGGACTAACAACCTACTTATTTGAACTGCAGAGCGAACTGGAGCGCAGGAGAACAAAAGCAATGAAACATTACCGTAGTGAGATGGAGAATATTGATAGGATTGCAGGAGGAGCACGAGCCCAAGCAGAGGAAAACCGAAGGAATGAGGAGTTCAAGGTGAAAGAGAAAGCAAATAAAATCCGATCGACAGGGAAGTTTCCACCAACGTGTTTGTGCTTCTGACTGTCACTAATCCAAGGTCCCTCCCCGGGTCAACGAACAACTTGTAAAAAGTACTCGTGTTTATCTCTACGCATTCAGTAACACTGAGACGGTAGGATGAGAGATTCCTCCCCTGATTCATTGTGCTATGTTAAGACAGCTTTGTAAATCAGTCCCATACTTCTATAACTTGAATAAAGCTAACAACCAGATTATCATTTTGCTCATGGGAGATTACTTGATATATGAAAAAACATCCCATGGTCTGAGAAGGTTTCGCTTGGCAGAGCCGAGTTTCGACTCAATTTCGCACTTGTAACAGACGTTTCCCTTTCATTAACTGTGTACTAAAGGCCCATTTGTTAGAGATTTTCAAAATAAAGGAGTCGTTGTTTTGGTTTTGTAAAAATTCCTTGTTTCCTTAGAATGCTTGTTTTTCCTCGTTGTGAGCTTTGTCCCACATTGGATAGTTGAGAGATGTTGGAGTGGTATGTATTAGGAAACATTCCTAATATGAATAACCAATGATCTAGTGTGGTGCAGCCCTATGGTGCATCGCCATACCGGCAATGCCGGTACGCACACGCGCGCGGCGTGGGCAGTGTGGCGTGGGCTGTGGCGCACTTAGCACGTCAGCGCTAGGCGCCTTGTAGGCGCCATTTCTTATTGCGAGTTGGCGGTAAGGTGGCGCTAACGTGGATGCCACGTGTCACACACGTGGTAGGTGAGTCACACGGAGCGGTTCCGATCGGGTGCAACTCGAGCCTACGGATACGTTGGTTCGAAGAGTTGCGATCTCAACCATCGATCGCGAACGGGCACGATCCAACGGATTGGATTAAATCTGATTGGGTGTGGATGAATCAGTACACCTGTTCGGTGTGACTGTGTGTGACTAATCGATCTAGACCATAGGATCTGATCCAACGGTCAGATTGGATCGGGTGCGTACCCATTCTTAATGGGTGCGTAGTGGCCTATAAATAGAACACTACTAGTCAGAATCCAGACACAGAAAATCCAAATTTCTCCCACATCTCTCTCTATATTTTCTAGCATTCATTCTGCGTTCTGTTTTGCTGCAGAAAATAGAACACAGTGATTCTCGGTTCTTATATTCGTTCAGGCAGGTATTCTGTCAGTTTCGTTAGTGCAAACGAAAATGGAAAGAACTTTGAGTTCGGGCTTCGATTTATCTTGAAGGCAGATTTGCTGTAACCCTTTGCATACCAACTGGTGGGGGCAAATACTGTCTTTAGGAAAGCGACATAGTCGTGACTCGAAGCGTATTACAGGTTTGGTGGAGATTTCGTCAACGGTACAGATTGCAGCGGCCAATTTTTCCAACACCATTTGTGCTAAAAGAATGATTGAACAATTTCCAGAATTTAGTCACGCGACGAGAAACAACTAACCTACCTTTCTGAATGCCAAATCAGAAACAACTCGTTTGTCGTTTTTGCCATGGTTACGGGTTTGGAATTCCTCTGAAAGCAATATCATACTACTTTTAGGCTGCAACTGGATCAAGGATTTGAGGAAGGGCTTGTTAACAGAAAAGGAAAAAAGTGGGGAAATGCACCTTAAAGTTGTGTGGAGAAATCCCTTACATTTTATTTTCCACCCGAACTTTGCACAAATTCTTGATCCAAAAACAACCTTTGTGAACGAACTACGACCTAATTCTTTGGATAATCACATGTAAACCCTAAACCCTAAAAATCTCCTAACATGTATGCAAGTTCACAGTGTGTGCATATAGCATTATAGGCATGTTTCCACATCCAAGAAAGAAAGGAACAAAGCACAAAGGCATGCAATTTGACAGCAAAGCCCACAAAATTCGGTTTCCCCTAGACATATCCCCTCTCCTATTCACTAAAGAACAGATTTTCGTAAGTATTAAGGTTGAACAAATGGACATTGAATTTATTTTTTATTTTTTATTGTCAATTGATGGAAGAGATCATCTGCATCATCTATTAAGTACAAAGTACAAATCCGGAACACTATATCATTTGTGAAAGTCCACGAGATAATCAAATCCAACAACTGAACCAATACAAGAAATAAGCCTATGTTATAAGGTATAAACAAAAAAAAAAAAAAATAGCTTATCTAAGGGAAGAACACCCATATGCATGTAGGAATATTCGAACTCTTAACTTTCTAGTGAGATGCAAAAGTCCGGCCAACTGACCTAGCCCCAACTGGTTAAACGGGCATTTAGTTTAACACAGCTAAATTCCACGTCTCCGAACTCCATGTCATTTTGAGTACTACTATCAATTCATCGGTAAAATTCATCAGTAGAATGTGCCCCACTAAATATTAGTAGATAATAGTAGATGAGACACATTTCACCAATATATCAATGACACATCACAATGATAACTAAAATATGACATTCAAATGTGGTGCTGATATTGTTTTTTAAATGTGGTTACCAATATACTCTAGAGTGAGTATTTGAGGGTGTTTTATCCAACTTTGGTTGGATAAATCTTTGTATTTTTTGTTTCCTCATCGATGTACCCTTTCGAGTTTAATAAAAATTTCCGTTTGCCGAGCAAAAAAAAAAATAAAAAAATACTCTAATGTGGTACTGGTACCTAGATGTGGTGATGTGGTCACGAACGTATTATTGTTTTGCACACATGTGATAGACCGCCACGAGGTTCCAGATTCTTTTCCCGCCACTGCGACCACGTGGCAGTGTTTGCACCCCGCCGTATGTCGGTATGTGGCCTCATCGATAATTTATCACAATAATCTAAATCATTCATTTTATAAGACCCGCAGAGTAGTGTAAATATGCAAAAAATCAACTTGATCCAACGGCAATAAGTATATCAAACATTAAATTTTGATTTATAAAATCGACTGGCAAGACTCAAATTATTACGTTAAACAATCGATGGAGTCCATACATGGCGGTTTACACTCTGTAAACTAGTTCCTATGGATTCCATTACAAGGTACGTATGACCAAATTACCAATGAACAGGCGACACATCATAAATTTAACTAGATATTCAAAGACCAAGCACTGACCGCTCGTTCTGCTCACTCAACTTCCTATCATCTCTCTGCCAGTTTCAAGCCCGCTCATTCTTTCTAGAGAGAGAGAGGGGCTCAACTGCCATGATTTCCAATTCACTCTCTCCTCAACTGGACCTTTCCATTATTCCACACCGATTCAGAAATCTTCCACATATTCAAAACAGATTCCAAAGAATTAAGGCCAATCGGGTTTGCTCTTCCAATCTGTTTGCGAAATTGTCTGAACCAATTTTTCTGCAGAAGTCTGTTGTTCCCTTTGCTGCTTCGATTGCGATTTTGTTCTTCTCCAATCCAGGTAACCCTCTTTCCCCTACTTTCTTTTTTTATCTTTTGTGTAATTTATGTTGGGTTTTGCCCATGTGGTAATGGGTTTTGATAAAGAAAAGAAATAAAAATGGATGGTTGGTTGGCTGGTTATGCATTTATTGGCTTAAGTCATTCTGCTCATTGGAAGTGGGTATTGCCGGCTGTGCATGTTTCGGATCTCAAAGAGCATTTGTGATGCTTGGAATATGAAGAGTCAAGTGTGTAGATCCTTCTCTTGTTCCTATTTAAATGAGGTTGTGCAAGTGTGTGAGCTAAGGCAGAGAGAGAACAAAGCAAGGTATATAGTGTGTGTGAGAGAGAAAATCGGCGAGAATATTGTGTTAGTGAGGGAGATAAAAATACCTAGAGCTTGAGAGGTAGAGTATTTTGTATCTCATTGTACTCATTCAATATTAGTGAAAGTTGTTCTCTCTCCCATGGATGTACCCGTGTTTGGGGAACCACGTACTCTTGTGTATTTTTTGTGTATGATTATTTTTCATTATGATTCTGTTGCGCGGGTGGGATCGAATATTTCCCAACAATTTACACGTAGACAGAGCTGCAAATGAATCGAGCTTTAAAGTGTTAATTTTTTTGTTAAAAAAAATTTGTAAGGAGTTTGAGTTCAAGCCGAAGAAAAACTTGACGAGCGGAGCTTGAGTCAAGTGCGGCAGCCGGCAAGGCTTAGAGTCATGCTTGAGCTAATTCACCAGCCTTAGTTCACAAACACCATTTTTTTATAACTCAGGTGTTCTGGCCATCTAACGCGCACCTCTACCAATCCTAGACCCAATTCCACCGTCACATCCGGGGAGCCCATTTAAAACAGGAGCAAAGCTCTGTATGAACTGACCCCAAAGGAGTTGATAGCACCTGAAAGGTTTCGAACCTGAGATCTTAAAAAGAGGGAGCAAAAACCCGAGTCCCAGACGTTGACCACTAGGCCAACCCCTTGGGGTGACACAAGTAAAATTTTCATGCACCTTTCAGTAATAGACGTGCAAAACATAGTTCTCTCATCACCAATGCTTGTCAATTGCACGTCGATGAATATAATATGATGCACAGTAGTTCGCATATTGAGAAAAGGTGTCACTTTGTTTAAGACTTTTAGTTCCAGACTCTCACATTGAATTTTTATATTTATCATACTACTGTAGGGCTGTGCATCACATTTATAAAAGTGCGTGTTTGCCAATATTGTGGGTAGCAATTGTAGTTCAACCTTCACACAACACACACAACAACAACAGAATCCATGTAGTCCCCAATCATTGGGGTATGGGCGGGGGAGGATTGGTGACGGACCTAACATTTGGCAACATGAACAAAATGGCTCTCAAAATACCACTAAAACAGTGGCCCCCCTTTACCTGTTTTGCTGCAGAACCATGCCCCCAAATCAAAGCCGAATAGCATCAGAGAGGGTAGGCCTAGAGATCCAATTCAATTTATGTGCACATTACTATGCTTTCTTCATTGATAGTCTAGAGTATCGGTATGCACAATAATTGTAGTTCAACCTTCCTTGAAGTATTATTCTGAATTGTGAAATATCCAAGTAAATGTATGCATAAATACGTGCTTGGCTTGTTTAGCAATCGATCTTAAATATTAAGGTTGAGCTTGTCCGTTAATTTAATTAAACTAGTTTGAATGAGACACAACCGAGCCAAGTACAGAGCCATTCAGGAATGGCTTGATTCATTTGTCGCCCTACACATAGCTAAACCAGAAAAACTGAAAATCATCCTATTTCTTTTGGTTGGTTTGTCTTGAGTACTCACATTGCATGCCATTACCTTTTGCATCCCCACAACACCATTTGCGTGATAAGTGGAGCCGACTTGTTTCCTAGAATCTTGAATTTACCCTCTCCGTCTTTGTTTGTGTGCGTTAAGGATTCATGATTATGTATTTTCATGGGCGTTTGTGGTTTATAATTTGCAACAATGCAAAAGAGGAGAATAGTTTAATCATTTGAAATCTTGGTTTTTGCAGCTAAAGCCGGATTTATGTCAGGTTTCCCTGGTATAGAATCAGTGCCAGGCCCTGAATTACCCAAGATTGACTTTCTTAGTCGCTTTAACGGTTTGATCTCTACTTACCTTTGTGAAGAATTGCTAGTTACTTTATGAACTGGAATTATGAGATAGCGAAAAAAGAAAAGGTTCCATTTTTTTCTTCTCTTGCAGAAGAAAATCAGAAAAAGTATGCTGAAGATGATGCTAGAATCAAAGAATCGCCTATAGTTAAAAAGCTACTTGAACAATCGAAGCTGAACAAAGAGAAGTAAGTTCAATTTCTGGGTTGAGTTGTAGACTTTGGTGCAGTTATGAATTGTTGGTCTCCCCATAATCTTCAAATGGTTTCTGCTTTGCATTAGAGCTAAACTTGAGCTTCTTGTATTGAACTGACTTAAGTTAGCCAAGCTGACTAAGAGGAAGTTGAGTTCTGAGATTAAAACAGTTCATTGGGTTAACTTTGCTTTGGAAATTTTAGTAATCTGTTTGTTGTCTACATTAATAGCAGCTTTGATACATAGTTATACCTTAAACTCAAAGGGCTCCTTTGTTTGACAAGCTATGAGCATTGGATTGGATTATATATTCAAGTAACGGTGTTTGCTTAATATAAGTTCACCCAAAATAAGTAGTTTAGAATAAAAATCGGAGGACCGGAAGAATATAGTAGTTTGGAGAGTTATTATCCTACTGATAAGAAAAAATAAATTTATCTTCCATTTTGGGAAGCAGAAGACTGAAAATCTGGATTCTTAGTGGAATGACAGAGTTTTTTTTGGGTGAAATTAGTTGTTTGGGATGTTTATTCAAGGGAAAATTTGTTAAATTGAGAGACCTAGAAATTTAGGTTATATTTCCTGTATCATAAACTGAATACAACGTAAGTACTTATACAACACATTTGGCTAATTATACTATGGTCCTAAAGAATGAACTAGTTACATAAAAGAACAACTAATAAACTAATTACAAATAAACCCACAATAATCTAACACTCCCTCTCAAGTTGGCGCGAAGATATCAATCAAGCCCAACTTGAACACAATGGGGTGGAAACTCTTGCGACCAAGTCCTTTTGTGAATATATCAGCGAATATATCAGCTAATTGATCTTCGGATCTCACGAAAGGCATGCATATCAACCCCTCGCTCAGCTTCTCTTTGATGAAGTGCCTGTCAATCTCTATGTGCTTTGTTCTGTCATGTTGAACAGGATTATGAGCAATGTTTATGGCAGCTTTGTTGTCACAGTAGAGTTTCATAGGACCATTATCAGAAATTTCCAAATCACGTAGCACTGTTTGGAGCCATAAGAGCTCACAAATTCCATGTGCCATAGCTCTATACTCAGCTTCTGCACTAGACCTGGCAACCACAGATTGCTTCTTACTTCGCCAAGTGATCAAATTTCCCCCAAGGAAAGTACAGTAGCCAGAAGTAGAACGTCTATCATCCACAGAACCAGCCCAGTCGGCATCAGTAAATGCCTCCAACCGTAGGTGACCATGATTAGAAAACAGAATTCCTCTCCCTGGAGCAGCCTTGAGATACCTCAAGATACGGTAAACTGCATCCAAATGTGAAGTACGAGGATCATGCATGAATTGGCTAACAACACCTACTGCATAAGTAACATCTGGTCTGGTGTGCGCTAAGTATATCAGTCGACCCACAAGTCGCTGATATCTCTCCTTATCAGCGCGCTCCCCCACATCTCCACTAAGATGATGATTCGCCTCAATAGGAGAATCTGCAGGTCTACAGCCCAACATACCTGTTTCTTCCAAAAGATCAAGTATATACTTCCGTTGAGAGATAAAAATACCTTTATCAGACCTTGCCACTTCCATTCCAAGAAAATATCTTAGTGGTCCCAAATCCTTAATCTCAAATTCTTGAGCGAGACTGGACTTGAGATTAACAAACTCATTCACATCATTGCCTGTCATTATCATATCATCAATATAAACAATAAGGACAGCAATCTTACCAGCACCTCCTTTGATGAACATAGTATGATCTGCATGACTTTGTTTGTAACCAAATTTCAACATAGCCTTTGAAAACCTGTCAAACCACGCTCGAGGTGATTGTTTCAATCCGTAAAGAGCCTTTTTCAATCTACACACCTTTCCCTCAGTCTCCAAGGAAGAAAACCCCGGTGGTATATCCATATACACCTCCTCCTCTAACTCACCATGAAGGAATACATTTTTTACATCAAACTGATGCAGAGGCCAATTCAGATTTGCAGCACACGAAATCAAAGCCCGCACAGTGTTCATCTTTGCCACTGGAGCAAACGTCTCCTTGTAGTCAATGCCATAGGTTTGAGTAAAACCCTTGGCTACAAGTCTCGCCTTGTATCTCTCAATTGTACCATCAGCATTCTGCTTAACAGTGAAAACCCACTTACATCCCACTGATCTCTTTCCTCTTGGAAGCGATACTAACTCCCAAGTACCATTCTTTTTCAAATATGTCATCTCCTCTACCATAGCTCCTTTCCACTCATATATCATGAACGCATCTTGCCAATTCTGTGGAATAGATATAGAAGAAAGAGACGAAACAAAGGCATGTTATGAAGGAGATAAACGATCATAAGAGACATACTGAGAAATGGGATGTTGAGTACATGACCTAACACCTTTCCGAAGAGCAACTGGAAGATTATCAGAATCAATAATAGGAGGTTCGATAGGAGAAGATTTATTACCAGATGAGTCAATTGAGGAGTCTGGAACTGAAGCAGGGGATGGTGATTGGCAAGATGGCATTACACATGAAGATTGGCCTTTCTTTCCTTTCTTTTGATACGTTGCCAAGGTAGTAGGCCATTCACTGGGTCTGATACGCCTATCCACATCTACTCGTCCACCAATATCTTGTTTTGCACTATCAACAGACACTGGTTTCATTACAGACTTCTCTTTTTCCCCCTCACTATAAAAAGGAAGTGACCATGACTCTTGAGTTTGAGAAGGAAACACTTCTTCCTCCCTCATCTCTTCCTGACTAACATGTTGCTCCCCCTGAAGAGATGGAGTGGAGGGAGAGTAAAAAGACTCAGTTTCCCAAAAAGTGACATCCATAGAGACAAAAAACTTCCTAGAGTGAGGATCATAACATTTATAGCCCTTTTGTGTAGGAGAATATCCAACAAAAAAACACTTATGAGCTTTATGACCCAACTTGCCACCAGCAGGGTGAGAAGCATGAACAAAACACACACAACCAAAAACTCTTGGAGGAATAGTCAGGACATGAGAACTGGTAGGAAGACACTCAATAGGAGTCTTGAAGTGAAGAACACTAGATGACATACGGTTAATAAGATAAGTTGCAGTCAAAATTGCTTCTCCCCATAAATACTTGGGAACATTCATAGTAAACAAAAGAGAGCGAGCAACTTCAGCAAGATGATGATTTTTGCGTTCAGCAACTCCATTTTGTTGTGGAGTGTCAACACAAGTCGTCCGAAAAAGAATACCATTATCATCTAGAAAAGCTCAAAAATTCCTATCAATATACTCGGTGCCATTGTCACTGCGGAGAATTTTGATATGCGTGTCAAATTGAGTGCGCACCATCGCATAAAAAGATTTGAAACAAGAAAATACTTCACTTTTTGCCTTAAGTAAATACACCCAAGTCACACGAGAATAACAGTCAATAAAAGTGACAAACCACCGAAAACCTTTAATAGAAGTAACAGGAGAAGGACTCCAAACATCAGAATGAATAATCATAAAAGGAGAGTCACTCCGTTTATTAATAGGTGCATAAAATGAACGTTTATGTTTTCCAAGCTCACAGGCTTCACAAAAAAACTGACTCCTAGAACAATGCTTAATTAAAGTAGGAAAAAGTTTTTCTAAAATCCCAAAAGAAGGATGACCCAATCTATGGTGCCACTGATGTAACATAGAGAGAGCTGAACTCGTATCTGCTTGTAGAGTAAGACCACATGACAGGGGTGGACGAGGTGCAGACTCCAAAAAATAAATGACACCCTGTGCTTTACCACTGCCAATCACTTTGCCCGTGTCCAGTTCCTGAAAAACACAATGAGTCGGAAAAAATGTCACTGAGCAATTTGCAGAACGAGTAAGACTACTAACGGATAGAAGATTAGTGGCAAAATTTGGAATATGGAGAACTGAAGAGAGGGAAATAGAGGGAGAATAACGAACAGATCCTTTCCCTGAAATAGCAGAGAATGATCCATCTGCTATTCTGACCTTATCCTTACCAGAACAAATAGAGTAAGAATCAAATACAGAGGAACAATCTGTCATATGATCTGAGGCACCAGAATCTATAATCCAAGGAATAGCAGAAGAGGCAGTAAATGCGCTAACCGGAATACCTGTGTGGGCAAAATAGGATGACGTAGAACCTGTTGTGGAGGCGGGAGCTATAATAGATGGAGAATCAGCCTGAGCCATGAGGCGCCTGAGAGCTTGTATCTCCCCCTGAGAAAATCCACTAACATGATCAGAAGGCGGCTGAATGCCAGTATTGAACCCAGAATCAGGCAATGTAGCAGCTGTGGACTCTGAAACATGAGCCTGGGCCTGAGAACGCATGAAACCACGACCGCGACTACCGCGACCACCCCCTCGCCCGCGAGAGGGACGGCCATGTAACTTCCAACAAAAATCCCTGGTATGGCCGGTGTTGTGGCAATGATCACATCGGAGTGACTCACGATCAATAGACCCACTGCTAGCACCAGCCTGTGACTTAGCACTCTGTGGAACAAGCCCACCACTAGAACCAAACTGACCCTGAGGAATGGCAACCAAGGCAGAACGATCAGAAGTAGGAGTATGCACCATAGCACTCCTTCTACTCTCCTCCTGCTGAACAATGGCATAGGCCTCTTCCAAAGATGAAAAAGGAACACGACCCAACACCTGCACTCTAATTGGATCATATTCCACATCAAGGCCAGCAAGAAAGTCATAAACACGCTCTTTCTCTATCCTTTTTAGCCAATTAGCAGCATCCACCGCACAAACAGCCTGAAATCCTTGATAATAATCAAATTCCTGCCATGCTCCAGTCAAGTCAGCAAAATACACAGAGACGGGCCGATGATTTTGTTCCAATGTACGAAGTCTTTTCCTTAACTCAAAACACTGTGCATTATTACCTTATTGCGAATAGGTTTGGGCTGCAGTAGTCCAAATCTGATACGGAGTATCAAGGAGTAAGAAAGTATGGCGAATATCAGCTCTCATGGAGTTAAACAACCAGGTCATGACCAACGATTTCTGAGATTTAAATTTCTTAAGTTCAGCAGCCTCAACTGGTGGAGTAACCGAGCCCTCAATGAACTCTGACATCCCTTTAGCCTCAATAGCTAAAGTGAAAGTGCGAGACCAAATCAAATAATTGGTACCATCCAATTTAAGATGACAAATATCCAGCGGAGAGTTATCCAGAGTCCCTACACGACTCAACTCATCCTTTGTATTAGCGGAAGCCTTGTTTTTATCCTCTGATGACATTTTAACAATAGAATAACAACTCCGAATCCAAAATACTCAGTCGACTCAGCAATAAGCACCCCGAAACAATATTAATTACAGCAAACCATCTTAAAATAATTATTTAAAGTGCCAAACAGTGACAACCAGCCCCAAATAAAAAATCTAAGTACACCTTTTGAAAGCTTCACCACTACGAACAATGCCAAAAACGCAGAATAAGTTCCTACCACTACCACTGTTAAACCCAAAGAGTTCTACCACTGAAATACTCCGTCGGAGGTCCGGCGAGTGTAAAAGAGGAAGGAACTGAACTGGGGCAGGGCTGTCGGAGGTTGTAGGTAGTCTGGCGAACTTCAAGTGTCGTTAGAAATGAAGAGACGATGTTGGTACAGGCCGATCTGCTGCGTACGGCGTCGGAAATAGTCAGAATCGACGGGAAAGAAGTCATACGGCGGCGGAATGACTCATAGAAGTGCCGACACGACTCGTCCGCGTCAGAGGCGACTGGGTTTGTCGGTTGGGTTCGTCGACGTCAGAGACGATTGGGTTCGAACAGGTCTTCGATTGTCCGGAAGGGAAAAAAACGACAGGTAGGTCTCAGTTCTACCGCTTTGATACCATGTTAAATTGAGAGACCTAGAAATTTAGGTTATATTTCCTGTATCATAAACTGAATACAACGTAAGTACTTATACAACACATTTGGCTAATTATACTATGGTCCTAGAGAATGAACTAGTTACATAAAAGAACAACTAATAAACTAATTACAAATAAACCCATAATAATCTAACAAAATTTCATATTATATGACACGTTGTAGTATTTACAAATTGTTACCAAAATCTTCAGGAACAAACAAGAAACGCTTGACAAGTACTGCCTTCGTGGGGCAGAGTGGGGAGTCGGAGATTGTTCAGCAGAGGGAATGACGCCAGACGACAGAGACAAGTTCATTGCCATGTTGAAGCAGAAGGTTGGAGTTGAGTGACTGAAGTAGTTGTAGATTGTCATAGATAAGCAGTAGAGATAAATCCATTGTTTCCAAAACTGTTTTCGCTTTCATATGGCCACATGTTTTCCTCCATAAACTTTGCTACATGTTTTTATGATGAATCGAATATATGCTTATGTTATTTTCCGAATTCCTGTGACTGAAATTTAAAGTGTAATCTATTTGCTTAGAGTATTAGCTAGCTTCATTAGAATCATTATACACGGGACCTGCATGAAGTTCTGGTATTAAAGTTAAGAGAGACATGTTAAATTAGTGAATGGCCAGACGTTCCGACTGGCATGGATGGGTTGTCTCCACTAGCCAATGGGTTTGCTCCCACCCTGGAGGTGAGTTTGATTCTCGGGGGTAGGTCAACTAGTTGGAAGGTGAAAATCTATGTGGGTAGCCACATGAACACGTCCAGTGGTCCCCCTCCTAGTTGCTTCTACCTGCTTTTTGTAGGTGTTAATCCCTTGCGGCTGGCCTTAGATGGATTAGTTTCATCCTGTTTAGTGCGGGTATATTTGGAAAATTAAAAATAAAAGAGAGAGAACTAGTTAGGGAATAAAATTGGCCGATTCCCTTTGGAAGAGTCTAAGCCTCGTACTGAGAAACCAGAAGTTTGCACGAAGTCTCGATCAAAGTGGTCAGTGCCTTTTTCTTTTTTGTGAATCGGTAGCAAACTTTTATTACTCACTGCAAAGTAGGAACATCTAAAACTGCTTCCCTACATACCCAACTCAGAAAATTCCTCTATCAGGATGTAGGAGAAGCCAGGGAAAGGGTGTATTTAGCTAAGGCATTAGTCACCATGTTACAACTACGTGAAACAAAACTAAACAAACATGAATTAAAAATACTCGCGAAATGCAAAGAGTCCATGATGATCACATTCGATTTCCCTTACAGCATTTGAATCACCGTATGTGCATCTCCCTCCAGAATAATATCTCTTTCTATGTTGCTCGATGCTATGTTCAGTTGTTATAGTCTTACTTGTGTTCAAGTTGTTACATAAATAAATCAAGTTTAATCAGTTTTAAAGCTTGGTTAGTATTAGTATTAAACTTGAAAAACCTGATGCTCAGTTTGAGCTCGGTAAGTATTAGTATTATTCTTGTGATCTATTCTATTTGAACCTCGTTTGAGATTGGCTAAACTGATTATCAATAATAGAATCTCGTTTGAGATCGGCTTGATCATCAAACTAAAGTATGGATAATCCATTATTTTGCTCTGCTCACTTCAGTTGCAACCCATAATTTTTGCTTTGGAGCCAGGATCGGAGGAGTGTCCGTATTGTCAAGCACTTAACCATGACACTAAAAACCAATTATGGCCCCCTTCAGTTGTTGGAAAAAGTAAAAAAATTCGTGCTAGTTTAACTTTTCTGCAATTTTTTGTGTTCAATTAGTAAGGAAATTGCGGAACCCACGTCTGAATGTTTCTAACGTTTCCATCATGATTAGTTTTTTCTTAAACCATTTTTATACTATGAATATTAGTTTTATACTAATTTTGTACACCAAACGTATTATGATCTCTAGTAGCTCCGTTTCGCTAAGGATCAAAAAACAAAAAAAAACAAAAGCTCCGTTTCGCTAAGATTCTGATGTAGAACATGTGGAAGCCCAATTCCATGATCAGCTGGATCGAGCCAAGCCCCGGAAATCCAAACAGTGTTTAATTTCAAATTACCCAAATTGGCTAAATTCGGACGAACTCGGAATAGGCCCAAACTTGGTGGGCTGACTTATTTTCACACGGCTTAATTCCTTCGTTTAGGCTTTCAGTTGAGTTATTTTGCCGTTCTAGAAAAGATTTGTTTCGTTAATAACTCTTAGTCCGTAATTCCTTTTAAGTTGATTCTTTTTGGGAAAGTCTTGTTTTTCTTTTCCGTTTTCAGTTTTAGGAAAAGCCCCAAATTATGGGATTTTTTATTTTCTAAGTTTATTTTTAGGGTTTCTAGGGTTTCATCCTATAAAAGGGGTTGTAACCTAATGTTTATGCTACTTTTATCAATAATATTGCAGAGATTCTGTCTTTCTTTCTTGTGCGCAAGATTTGCTCGTTGCAACAAGTTGTTTATCTCTTTTGGACTAGTACACAAACTAGTCTCTCGTGAATTTCGCTGCGTCAAATTCTTATTTTTTAAGTACTTATTTCTCTTATTGTAAGATAGGTCATTCTCTCAAAAAAATATAATTTTTAATTTAAAAAATAAAAAATAAATACTTATTTTAGTTTATGGAACACGCCTGAGTTAGTTAATTTTTGAATATGTTAGTAAAATTCTTGGTCTGCAGAGCTTTCTCGTAAACCAATACTGATAGGGACAGAGTGAGTTTCCCACTGGCATGGCTCCATACTTCGGATTCAGATCCTCTCCACAGGTCTGTCTCCCCAGATCTTACCCATGTTTTAACCACAAGGGGACACCTCATTAATGAAATAATCCAACGGCGAAAACATGGCCACTGCACCAAGTCCAGAAATAGTCATTTGTACGAAGTCATTTAGTTCACGGGAAACAAACGCCTACCTTGTACGATAACTCATCGCCACCGCCAAGTCCTGCATCTGTCAACCTCTCCGTCGTTCGTCGGAAATAGCCTACGACTACACTCAATCAAACACCAACAAACGTCACCGATATTGTCGATTCCCCTGCCTGATCCAATGTATCAAGGCTATCTGAACCCTCTCTTCCCTTCACTTGAAATTTTTATTGAAAGTGGGTTTGATTTTTAGCATGTATCTCTCTCAACATATTTACCTGAATGACTGAATGGTGTTCATCCTGTTCTTTGATCCCCACAGTATACAACAACACCACATTGAACACAACATATGAAAGAAAAACTCCAGGGGCGAAAATAAATCTTCATTTTCCAAAATATAGAAGAATCACAAGAAGCCCTGATCTCCATAGTACACTTTCAAGATGGAATCAAAACAAAGTCCTAAAATTTCAGGAACTCAAATGAAAAATCAAAACTAATAGTTGAAAAAGTTCCAGATTTCCAAGAGGAAATTCCGCAAGGAAACCATTATAGTTGTGCGAATCATCATCTCTGCCATATCCCGGTCATCGGAAATGCCATATCCACCGGCAAAAGCAAGGCGATGTGAGCTATTGATGAAGAGAGAGAGAGAGAGAGAGAGAGAGAGAGAGAGAGAGGGAACAACGTTGAAAACAGGGGACGGGCTAACGGAGCCTTACTTTGGGGTTTTCTGTTGCCGTTAATTTTGTGTTGGAAGGGGCAATTTTTTTTTTTTAAACTACACCGTTTCACTAATTTGATATTTAGATGCATTGTTGGCTTATTTCCAGCTGTTGGATTATTTCATTAATGAGGTGTCCCCTTGTGGTTAAAACATGGGTAAGATCTAGGGACAGAGACCTGTGGAGAGGATCTGAATTCCCATACTTCACCAAGGCTTTTATTCTTCGGGCTCCACCACAAACCAAAACTATGATTTTGAAACGTTCATGCCTTAAGTTTTCCGGAGAATTGTGCCTGTTCGATGCACGGGATAAAAAAATCAATTATGTCCCGTGTATCGAATGGGTACAATGCTAGATTGTTAGTTGTTTAAAAAAATAGTTTAATATTTTTTTCGATCCCGTGTTCAATACACACTAGCATTGGTCTCGTAAATTTGAAGTACCACATGACCGTGTTTTAGGAGCATAGAATAATTTTTCCTTCATATTCAACCTCCACAACTCTCCCTCCATCTCCCATGCTAGGTGTTATTTTCCGTTTTCTTCTATCAACGCTAATTGATAAAAAGATAGTTTAAGAAAAAATATCACTGTGATTTTTTTTGTCTCGTGCACAATGCTAGTTTGTAATAATAAGAGAGTACATGGTTTAACAAAACATATCATTGTGATTTTTTTGTCCCGTGCACAACGCTAGTAAGAGAGCAAATAGTTTAAGAAAAATATCATTGTAATTTTTTTGTCCCGTGCACAGCGCTAGTTTGTAATGGTAAGAGGGCAGGGGACAAAAAAAGGAAATTGAAGGAGAACATGTTTTTTTTTTTATATATAAAATAACAAGGAGAACATGTTGGATAAAACAGATTTTCCCCTAAAATCTGTCTCTATCTCTCCACTCCCACGTTTTTTTTTTTACTTAACAAAGAAAAGAAAACAACAAAATACAACAGTTTAACTCTCTCTCTCTCCTCCCCGCCCTTCTTTCTCTGTCTCTCACTGACCGCATAATGAGAGCTGTTAATCGGCCCATGTGTCAAGCCCCCCACACGGGTCCCCTCCATTTTTTCCTTTTACCCCCACCTCCATATGCGCTCTCTCTCTCCGCCTGCAGTGTCACTCTTTCTTACTAGTATTTTATTTTTTTTTGTTATAAAATTTTAAATGCTAATGACTTTTTTTTCACGTATTTATTTTTAATAAATTATATATTTTTGAAATCTACTCAATTGAAACTTATCAAACGAGCCTAATATTGATGGTGAAATAATGTAAAACCGAAAAACTATATTTTTGTTGTAGTTTAAACTGTCTAAAGAGGTTAAAAAATTAAGTGTTTCAAATTTCAATCCGTTTGAACCGGTGGAAATATTTTAGTTTTTTAATCATTTTATCCTAAATGGTCATAATTAAATTTTTGACTCTAGGGCTCTCGTAGATTAACCCTAAGAAAGTCGTAAAATCAAATATCTATTAGGATTAATCAAAGAAAGCCATAGAGCCAAAATTTAATTATGACCATTTAGGATAACATGATAAGAAAAATAAAATCTTTCCATCGGTTCAAACGGATTGAAATTTGAAACACATAATTTTTTATCCATATTTTTTAATGTATAAACTGTCTAAAGCCCAATGTAGGAGCTGCTCTCTCCATAAGAAATATCATTCGCAACATCGTTCTCAACTGACCAACTATCCGAAAATAAAAAATTGTATTGATCCATAATATTCTTCTATGAATTACGAAAATGAAATAAAAGTTGAGGAAATTGTGAGGATGTGGTAAATGAGAGCAAATGTGAATATATAGACCAAGGCATACACAAGTGAATATATTGGCAACTGAATATATAGGCCAAACTATCAATGCTCTGTCGAATATGCATCGGGCAACTGCTGCTGCACTTGCAACTTTGAACCAATGCTATCAATGCTCTGTCAAATTTGCAACGGGCAATTGTTGCTGCACTTGCACCTTTTAGACTATTTTAGACAGTTTACAAGTTTGAACCAATGGTCATAATTATTTTTTTTTGAACCAATGGGCAACTCAGACAGTTTTAAACAGTTTGCAAGTTTGAACCAATGGTCATAATTAAATTTTTTTGAACCAACGGGCACCTTTAAACCAATGCTTAGTTTTTTTTTTTTTGAACTATTCAAACAGTTTATATATTTAAAAATATAGCTTAAAAAGTAAGTATTCCAAATTTCAATCCGTTTGAACTAGTGGTAAGATGTTATTTTTTTGATCATTTTATCCTAAATGATCATAATTAAATTTTCACTCTAGAACTCTCGTTGAATAGCCCTAAGAAAATCCTAGAATCAAATATCTCTTAGAGCTAATCAACGAGAGCCATAAAGTTAAAATTTAATTAAAACCATTTAGGATAAAATGATCAGAAAACTAAAATTTTTCCAATAGTTCAAACGGATTGAAATTTGGAGCACTTAATTTTTAAAACCTTTTTAGACAGTTTATGTATTTAAATAAAAATATAGTTAAAACATTAAGTGTTCCAAATTTCAATCCGTTTGAACCAGTGGAAAGATTTTAGTTTCTTGATCACTTTATCCTAAATAACCAAAATTAAATTTTGACTCTAGGGCTCTTGTTGATTAGCTCTAAAAGATATTTGATTCTACGAGTTCAAAAATTCATTATGACAATTGAAGATAAAATGATAAAAAAAAAACAAGATTTTTCCACCGAATCAACCGGATTGAAAATCAAAACACTAAAATAATTTAAAATAAATAAAAAAGAAAAAAGATACAGAGCATAAACATTAGTATTAATTAAATAAAGAAAAAATAACAGAAAATAGGTTCAGATATTTTTGGGCCCAAGCGGGGTATTTTCGTAATAGGAGTGGCCAGTGTCGGGGGGGGGGGGGGGGGTTAGCAATTTCCCCACATAATCCCCCCTCTCTCTCTCATACAATTTTTAGAAATAAAAATAAATCAAAAATTTTAAGAACTAAAAATTTGAGGTTTGGAGTCTTTAAAGGTTCACACACATTTCTATAGTAGATAGATAGAACAAAGATCAATAGGCACGCAAGCAAATTGTAGTTTATATATACTAGTAGAAAAAAAAGGAGGCTTTTAAGTTAAAAATTATATGTTTGTTATACATTTCCTAGAATAATGTACTATTTAGGGCTTATTTGATAATCTAAATTCAGTACTTAAAACTGAATCAATTAAGTAATAACTGATTCAGTAGGTTTGATAACGATATTTTACATTGTTTAACAAATTAAGTGCTACTTAAAATGTAGGTTAAAAAGTTGAAAAAAAAAAGTAGCTTTGAGCTACTTAATTCTGAGTGAATTCTTGTGTACTTGCATTTAATCACCATACCACCACCACCACCACCACTTCTAGTGTCACGCCCTCGATTTTCAACATAATAATAAAGGATTTCCATAAATAAAATCTCACAATATTTTATACGATATCCCAAAATGATACAATATTTTCATTTCCATAACTTCATTTCAACATCCAAAGTTTCCGAAAATTACATATCTAGCTCCAAGGCCCCAAATTAGCATAAGTACAAAGTATCGAAAGAAAGTTAAAGAGTTTACAATGTTCCAAATTAAAAGATTTACAGATAGAGTTACAAATACATCTTCCAAAAGGGATTTACAAAAATGGATAAGTAACTTCTCCACATTAGCATTCCAAATATGTCCACGTCCAAGCATTTGATCGTGCTAGCTACTACCCTGAATTAGTACCTTAAAATAATGAAGGGTTTGAGCTACACTAGCTCAACAGAAAATTTTAAACTAACATTATATGCAAAAGAAATACAAGGATGATCAAAGGATAGGAACATAAATGAGGACAGCATGGTAATTAACCCTCTTGGCTTATTACCCTCGAAACAACAACTTAACAATCACCGTTTAACTCACACTAAAATCATTCCAACCTTTTATGTGTCCAACGCCATCTTATCGTATGTGTCTTTAGCTGAAACTCTGCCGAGCTAATTATGGGACCCCGATATCCCCTGCAAGCACCCAACTAGAAGGTTGGGCCTTGAGTGATCAATATAAGTATTAGCTCCTGCCTGGCTAATTATGGGACCCCGATATTTCTTGCCTGGCACTCACCCGTCAATGGGCCCCGAATATTCTTGTTGTGTCGATAAGTATGCAAGAATCTCGTACTCACATAATGTGTCTTTTCATTCCATTCGTGATTTAAGGGATATTCAATGCAAAATTTTACCGAACAAGGGTAAGAGATGCAAGGAAGATCCATGAACTCAACGGATACAATTAATTATGTTATGGGGTGATTTGGAAGTACTTAGAACTAGTTAGAAACGATCATGGGTCAAAACAATGAAGTTTGGAACAAAGCAGTAAAACTATCCATAAGCTCCTGGTATCGATACAGCCAAAATGGCGTATCAATACAGCAAGCAAATTAGAAATTCTGAAACTTCTGTTTTCTTATGGTATCGATACGGCAGAAAGCCCGTATCAATACGGTAACGTTTCGAGCAGATTTCCAGCAGATTTTCAAAGACCGAATGACAACAACAACAACAACATTCAAGGTTAGAAAACATATCTTTTACATATATTGAGAGGTAGAATCTCTACCTCGAAGTCGAAGCACGAAACCTAAAAAGCTACGAGTCCTAGCTTTCGAAAACCTTGCTCCAACCGGAATACGACATCCCCGAGCTCAAACCAGTGAGACACGAGTCACAATACGCATAGGGATGAAAGATTTGAGATAGTTTTGAGTGGGTTTTAGGTGAAATTTGGAGAGAGAGCAAGAGAGAGGTAGAGAGCCGAGACGAGAGAAAGAGTCGGGTGAGGGAGAGGAGAGAAAAAATAATTCTCTACTCTCTCACCCTTCTATATATACCCACAAATCCACAAATCACATTTGCACCCTTCAACTAATCATCTTATCACATTAGCCCCAAATCACATAAATTCAATTATTTCATATTTCTTCATTTATAAACATTAAAATTAAATAAATTAAATATGGGCCTCTACACCTACACCTACAACTACTCCACCACCATCACCACCACTCCTCCACCACTTCACCACCACTCTCCGCTCACTCCATTAAAACCACCACAGCACCACCATTACCACACTACCACCACCACTACCACACCGTCACCACCGCCATCACACCGTCGCCACCGCCACCACCACAATGCCACCATTGCATAACTATCATTCCACCAACACCACTCACTGTCACAATTACTCCACCACCACCACTCATTGCCACCGGTACACCACCATTACACCACTATCGTCAGCACTCCAACACCACCGCCGCCGCCGCCGCCACTACCAACACACCACCACCACAATCACCATTCTATCATTATTATAAGTACATTGTGACCATTATTAAATTAAGAGAGAATCAGAACTAAAATTAATTTATCATTTTTTTTAATTCAGTACTTAATATGTTTACCAAACAGCTTTTCAGCTTAAAAAATTTAGCATTCAGCTTTTAGTACTTAATTTTTCAGCATTCAGTTTCAGTTTTCAGTTTTATCAAACAGACCCTTATTCCGTCCCAAGTCAAATTTGGAATTATGATGAAAATGTTTTTCCCTGAAATATATATGAAATCAAAGGCTTAGGTCATTGTTATCGGTCAGAGCTGCCCAACAAAATGAAGAGATATATATATATATATATATATTTTTTTTTTTAGGACAACCAAATGCAAATTATATTGATGGAAACACCGATACAAGTTACACGGCTCATAGGCCTAACAAAGAGAGAAGACAAATAAAACAAAACCAACTAATAGTAACGGAAACAAGACTCGCCGGAGCATCACCAGAATTTCGATCTTCAAAGCTGTCCATTTTGTCTGAACTTCGCTAAAGCTTTGCCAGAATGTCCAATGAACGGCTTGATGAGGAACCACCCACAACAGTACCGGGAAGGAAACTATTGAGGGGGTAGTTTGCCCAAAAATCTATGGAGGAAACAAGAGGGAAAGCATGATCTGTTGGAACATTTCCAAAATATTTAATGGATATTAAATGCAAATATTGGTGAACTGTTTTAATCCAAGAGGCGTGACTATTCAGGTTAAATGAATAGACGTGAAAATTAGATTTAAGCACAAAAAGTGTGTCTATTCGATTAAATGAATAGACATTATCAGACCAAAAGGTGTGACCATTGAGGTGGAACGAATAGACATGACTATTATAAATAGACATGACTACTGCATATAATCAAAGAGGTGTAATTTTTGGCCAACGGTCATGATCTATGCCTATAAATAGGCAAAGGGTTCTACCGATTCGAGGATGAAGAAAACAAGAACCATTTTGATTGTTGCTTCTCACTAGAATTATCTCCTACGATTATACTTACGGGGCTCGAAAAATCTGAAGGTGTTCTGGTCTCTCTTCTTTTGTGCATAATGTAGTTAGACAACAGTTGGAGACTGTGCTTCATTTTATCTTGGAGGCGGCTTCGTTGTAACCCGGTGCACACCGAATTCTCTTGAATTGGTGGGGGCGAATATCGTCTTAAGAACAGCGACATAGTAACGTGACTTGAAGCATCTCTATTTATCCACTTTCATTGGCTATTACGACTTTTACACCAACATGATCTCGACCAAAGAGGGAGAAAAGTTCTCAAACCCTCGTCCCTATGCATAAAACGGCCTGATCTACACTCGATAGTGTTTTTGGAGCTCACCGAAAAAGTCGCTGGAGGAGCACTGGAAATCTCTAGAGAGAGAAGCTCTAGAGCTCATCGGTTTGACATAACCTAAGTTACGCAATGCGTGTGCTTGACCATAAGCAAGAGTGAGAACGAAAAAGTGTCTTTTAAAAATGTATGCAATTGTACTAAAATTAGTGAGAACGAGAATTGAGAGGGGTAACGTAAAACACAAATTGAGAGTCAGACCTAGAAAATAAAAAACCTACCCAGGGAGGCAAAGATTCATGCCCTATCAAATGACATGTTATGGGGGTCGAAGTGTAATTTTAGAAAATAGACGGAAGTGTTTTTCACGATAACACGAGATAATACTCAGAACACACAGGAGAGGACAAAAAGAAGTCGAAGTGTAATTTTAGAAGACAGATGGAAGTGTTTCTCACAATAACACGAGTTAATACTCAAAACAACACAGGATAGGACAAAAAGAATCCCTAAATAAAATTCAATTCCATTTTGGGGTCACCACTTTCTGGTCCAAATGGGTTTGGCGAAGCTCATTAGGGCATCCACATCTCCCTCTCTACTCCCTCTTCTAAACTAAAGTAGCGAGCCCTCTCTTGAAAAACCCAAAAAACCCAGCGTTATCAGCCTCGTGGAAGAAGCCTGAGTTGTAGCAAGAGCTACAGTGCCTCGTGTGTTTCACCGAGGGACTGTTCACTCCCATCCTTCCTCCCGCCCAATCTGGAGCAGCATCTGGCGCCAAAATGGAACATATTGACACAACTGATCCTTATTCTCTCTCCCTCATTCTCTCTCTTCCATTCTTGAATCTCATCAAACTGAAGGTATTCTTGTTTATCTCCATCTCCCTATACAGTATTATTATTATTTTTTTTGGCTTTTAATATACTGTGTGAAATTGGTGATGAAATAGGCATGTATTCACCCTTCCCTGTGTATGGTTTTTTTTTTTTTGGGTAATTCCTCTATGATTTTGTGGTTGGTTTAGTAAAGATTGTGTTTTGCCTACAAGGTGTTTGTTATAAGGTGTCAATGACATTTTTCTAGTAAAAGGACCACTAATGCTACACAACTTCTTTAGGTTCAGGTTTTATGATTTTTGGTATTCACTGGGAAGTCCAAAGCTTGTTTTTTCGTATTCACTGTGATATTGGTAATGAAATAGGCATATATGTGTGGTGTGTACAACAGTGATTTGTAGGAGTTCACCCCTCATTGTGTTATATGTGTGCAAGTCTATTAGGAAGAGTCGTAGACAGATTACAATGGATCACCATTCCAGCGTGCTTCCATTGACTCACCGATGAATGGTAAGCCCTCACCTCACCAAAGCTTTCTGCTCCTTCAATCAACTATGAGAGTTGTTATTTTTTGCATTATTGGAACTGGGTGTTTTACTCGGTGGTGTATTCTTAAATGGGTTCGAGCAACTGAGTATTCACTGATTGGTGTGTTCTTAAATGGGTTTGTGGCCAAATGCATAATTGAACATGGGATTTTCTTCTTTCTAGAATTTCAAGGTTTTAGCAGTTTTCATAAAAAATTTGGTTAAGAGTGGTTTGCATTTTTTAAATCGACAATTCTCGTAATCTGCAAAGAGGTACTGTGGTGGTTGTTGCCCTGATAGTGTTTCTCACAAGTATTCAAATACTCCGTGGAGTTCTGCAAAATATATTGTACCTTTCATATATGATTGAGTCTATGTCTATAATAGTACAAGTGCATGTTGGGTTTTGTTGAACTGGATTTTTAGCCGTTGTGTTCGATTGTCGAGTGTTGTCCTTATAAAAGTTTTTGAGCCAGGAAACAAATTCATTAAGGTAAAGCAATGCACCTAAGTTTTTAAGTATACATGTTATTCTGGATGCCAATGAAGATTAGCATTTGTGCCCTGAAATGACATTTGATGTATGCAACTATGTAATTTATTGGGCTGGATAGTTGTTAGGAAGTTCTTTTGTTACAAAGAGCAGTTAAAAGGCTGTTGTGCTGAAATCCTATTTGTTGGAAGAGTCTACTACATGGACAATAGAATTTTTACTGCTAATGATCGGCCAAGGATCATTCAACAGTTACTTCCTGCTGTTGGACTTGTGCTTTTAATTGCAATAGGATATGTTGACCCAGGAAAGTGGGCAGCAGTTGTTGAGGGAGGAGCCCGTTTTGGGTCTGATTTGGTTCTGCTAATGCTTCTTTTTGGTTTTGCTGCTATTGAAAATTTACCTGTCTTCTCGTTTCTAAATGCTCTTGCCACATTGTTGTCGGGGGTGTGTGATTGATGAGACTAGATAAAGAAGATGCTCACTGAGCACTTAGAGTTGGCTAGCTAATAGAATTCTGAACAAAGCAATCACAAAGCATGGTATAGATTCCTGCTTTTTTTTGTAGCTTGTCTTATGGAGGTGGGTGATTCCTGCATTACTCTGTTATTGTAGCAAGGATGGATTCACTTCAGGACCCATTCTTTTCCAATCTCATCCATGACGGGTCCAACCTTGGCAATCAATTTATGGAGTCTCAGTATGTGAGCCAAGTTGGTCAAGTGGCACAAAAAGAGTCTCAATTCTCTGTCGAAACAGAACCAGTGGCGATGAAACGTGGTGGCAACTTTAGCATAGAAGAAGACAATATGCTCGCATCGTCATGGCTCAATATTAGCTTGGATGCAGTTCAGGGAAATGGCCAAAAACACAAGACATTTTGGATAAGGGTTTGGGAGTTATTCCACGAGAACAAGACCTTCACTAGTGAACGCAATGAAAATTCACTAATGAATCGATGGTCAACAATTCAACTTAGCACTAACAAGTTTTGTGGGTACGTGGCCCAAATTGAAGCAGCGCAACAAAGTGGTATGACTGAGCAAGACAAGGTATCCATTAGTTGTAACTGCTTTTTAGTTGTGACTGCTCCTTCAATTAACTTGCTTTGAATGGATTTAGTTTTTTTGTTGATGGATTTGTTATGACAGAGTATGAAAACTGAAAATAGAAACAAACTGATCCATTTGAGGATACGCTTTCACTAATAGTTTTTTTGGTTATTACTCTTCAGATCAGGGAGGCAAAAATCATGTACAAAAATCTAGATGTGAAAAACTTTGCATTTCAATTCGAGCATTGTTGGGATGTGTTGAAACATCAACCAAAATGGTTTCAGGAATGTGAGAAGAAAAAACCAAAAAGAGGTAGAACTGTTGCAACACCGTTAGCCGAGCTAGTCAACCCACAAGAGGATGTCGCAGACGATATTATCCAAGTGGAGAGACCGATAGGTAATAAGATTGCAAAGGAACAGCGGAAGAAAAACAAGACCAATGATCATGCAAGTGCTCCAATTGTGCAAGTTCTGAATGAGCTAAAAGAAGATAAGAAAGCAGCAAATGAGAAAAAGCATCAAATGCTTCAGATATCATATGGTCTTCAAGCTGAAAAACTGAAAATGGAACAGTTGAAAGAGGAGGCGAGAATCATGATGTTGGATACAAGTGGCATGCCTCCAATGCAACAAGAGTATATTCATCAGCGCCAAATGGAAATTGTTGAGAGCCGAAAAAACAAAAGTTAAGTGGAGAAATTTGACTACCAAGGCATATTATGATAGTTACTCTATTTTGGAACATATGTTTTTGGGATCCCGAACTTCTTACTTTTGAAATTAGGATGATGCTAATATGTTTATGAATGCTAGGATGCTTTTATATTATGAAGATCTGATGCTTGTGTATTATGATGAGATGCTTATGTAATATGATCATGACCTTTTTGTATAGGTATGAAAACTCAGAGATGCTTTTAAGTATTATGATCACAACGTTTTGTGTGGGTATGAAAATGATATTGGAATTGCAAATTGAGGCTCTGTTTTTTCCGTTCTTTGCAAGAATATGAGTGCATGCCATTAGGTATCTTTTTTTTTCTTAGGAAACAGAAACATAACTACATATATGAAACACTAATACATTATAGATTTAGCAACATTACAAACACTCTCCTGACTTGCTACTCTTGAACAAAAGACAAAGTTAACATGGATGCCCAAGCCACAGCTCCTCTCCATGACCGATTGCACCAAGCTCCATCTATCCCTAGTTACAATCTCCTATGATTCACTATGTAATTGCCACAAGTGCTCGATGAGGTCCGATTTGAGTTGAGAATGAGCTCCTCTGTCTCGAATTCGACGATGCCGCTGAATGAATTCCATAACGTCAGGCAATTGCTCTTGCAAAACTTCTATTGGAGGAACTTTATCACTTTGTTCATAGTCCATATCTTGAACTACATATTCATCTCGCTCATCCTCGACAATCATATTATGAAGTATTATGCAAGCCTTCATAATATCTTTAATAGTCTTGAGACTCCAAGATCGTGCAGGTCCACGCACAATCGCGAAACGTGCTTGAAGTACCCCAAATGCTCGCTCTACATCCTTTCTATTTGCCTCTTGGGCCTTGGCAAAATATTTTTTCTTGTTTCCTTGTGGACATGGAATTGTTTTCACAAATGTTGCCCACTGTGGATATATACCATCAGCGAGGTAATATCCCATTGTGTAGTCATTACCATTAACAATGTAATTAATCGGAGGAGCACGCCCTTGAGCAAGCTCACTAAATACAGAAGACCTCTCTAGTACATTAATATCATTGTTAGACCCAGGTAACCCAAAAAAGGCATGCCATATCCAAAGATCAGATGAAGCTACCGCCTCTAAAATAATAGTTGGTTCATGAGCGTGTCCAGTATACATACCTTTCCATGCCGTTGGGCAATTCTTCCACGTCCAGTGCATACAATCAATGCTGCCCAACATTCCAGGAAAACCACGACTTTCGCCAATTGCTAGTAGTCTAGCGATGTCATTGTTATTTGGTGATCGCAAGTACTCGTCAGAAAAAATTGCAATAATTGCTTTGGCAAATTTTCTAAGACATTTTAGTGCGGTGCTTTCTCCGATCCTTAGATATTCATCAATAGCATCTGCAGCTATTCCATAAGCGAGCAATCTAATTGCTGCAGTTATCTTCACGAGGGAAGACAAACCCAACACTCCAGCACTATTTCTTTTTTGGACAAAATATGGTTCATGAGCTACCACCTCCGATACAATACGGAGAAAAAGAGATCGATTCATTCGAAATCTCCTCCGAAAAATCTTGGGTGGATATACTGGTGGATCATTAAAATAGTCAAGAAAGACCCTCTGATGTCCTCCCAAATGATCACGCCGAATGAAATTGCGAGGTTGAGTAGAACTTCGTTGCGATGATGAACTCTCGACTTCCAACCGTTGTGCTTCCATGGCAGCTATTGTAATAATCTCCAAATCATCGTCGGAGTCGGAGTCGGAATCATAAAGAATCATATTATCTAGAGACTCAAGCTCCATGTTAAGAAAATGAAGCTAGAATCGTTCTCCTTGATGAAATGCAAGAACAGGTGTTGTTTCTGGGGAAACTGATTTTTAGATAGATGGAGACTGAGTGAAAGTAGTAGTATATAGGAGATGGAAGATGGAAGATATGAAGAAATATATATGGAGGAGTTCTGATGCCACAAAAGACCGTTGGGATGCAATAAAAAATCCAACGGTAAAAAATTCAACAGTAAAAAATCCCAACAGTTGGGTAACGGCTAGTCCCAATTTGTTTCCAATAAAATAAAATAAATTAAAATAGAGAGTCTAATAAATAAAAATAGAGAGTCTGATGCAGTAAGCATTTAAAAGGTGACTAGTTAAAGTAATAAAGTGACTTTTTAAGGAGTAATTTGGTCTGAAATTTGAAGAGGCTGATGCGGATGCTCTTAGGTCCAGCAAATGTTCCCCTGTCTCTTCAATCATTTGGCCGATCGCGCCACACCCCAATTCCCAAATCAAAGGTACATATATACATCTCTCTCTCTCTCTCTCTCTCTCTCTCTCTCTAGAAATTCAACCTGTTGTATCCCCCCTCTCTCTCCTTTCAACAAGTCCAAATCACCCAAGCTTCAAGTTAGGGTCCTATGTACGTTGATTCATGCTTACATTTATGGGTTTGTATTTATTTATGTGGATAGTATTTGTATTGGGTTTGGATTCCATGTTTCTGTGTTTTTCAATTCTGTTTTTTTTTTTTTTTTGTGGTGCGTAATTCTAGGTTGCTTTGACATTTTTGGGGGTGTTGAATTTGAATTGTATAATTTTTCTAATGAGTGCTGTAGAAGTTTTATACTGGGGATCTTTGTTATACTCAAACCTATCGGAATTGTGCTTGTGCCTGTACCTCTATTCCTGTGCAATTTCAGCCGCAGGATTGCACGGGAACAAAGGTGTAGGTAGGGATGTAAATGAGCCAAGCTGCGCGCAAGCCGCTTGAGGCTTGGCTTGAGAAGTGCTCGTTCAAACTCGACTCGGAATGTAAACGAGCAAGCTTGAGCCAAAGTATTTGAACTGGCTAAATAAATGAGCCGAGCTTGAGCAACTAATAGCTCAGCTCAGATGAGCTAGCGAGCCAAGACTTATACACATACATATGTATATATTGTAAGTATATATTGAATATAGATCTGTACAAAATGTTCTTTAAATTGACGATTAAATGAATACGGAAAGATGCCATGTTGAAGCTTTTCGAAACCCACTCGTCAAACGGAGTGGTGTGGTGTACAGCACAAGGAATGTTGGGAGAATACATTTTCGCTCGATATGGGACAATTGAAGAGGTTCCCAGTTCCCACCAAGGCCTTCTACATCAATCCCATATCGAAAAATTTGTAAAACTGTTGGAGAGAATCTCCTATATAACTACAACATTACACCTTTCCCTTGCTCCACTTTGTTGTCGCGTGATTGTTGAGCGTCCGCGAGCTGAGCTCGATCTAAGACAATAGCTTGCGAGCCAAGCTCGAGCCCACATTTGGCAGCTCGTTTCAAGCTCGAGCTGAGCTCAAGCTTACCCCAGTTTTGGCGAGCCAAGCCTGAGCAGCTCAAAGCTCGACTCGATTGCAGCCCTAGGTGCAAGCACATGTTGGTACAGGGACCTGAGGTGATTTTTGTTCTTCTGATTATTTTTGGTGATCTAAGTTCTGTATTGATTTTGTATGTGATAAGGGGTTTCCTTGCTCTTCAGACCCCTGTATCCGACTTTTTGGGGAATACATTTAGATTCAAGGGGTGTTTGGGAGCCTACTTTTTGGCTTTTCATTTTCAATTTTTTGGCTTTTTGGTCAGAATGTAGTTTCAATCTGGTAGAGTGTTTGGATGATATGTGCAGAATGTATTTTGCAACTTGATAGTGTTTGAGAGATATATGATGAAAATGAATTATGACCTAATTTTTTACCATATTGCCCTTGTTTATTTATTATGGGATATACTGTGTATAAATAATGGTTTAATCAATTTTTTAAAATTTTTTGGTTTTTAATTGTATAAGCACACACCACTTTTTACACATTTCTCCTAAAAAAAAACCCTTTTACACCCTTTATATATTAAAAAATATGATTAAAAAATTAATTGCTCAAATTTTCAATCCGTTTGAACCGATGTGAATATTTTATTTTTTTTGATCATTTTAACCTAAATTGTCATAATAAATTTTTGGCTCTAAAGGCTTTCAATGAGCACTCTACAAGAGTCCTAGAACCAAATATAAAGGATGATTTGGTCTTTTCTCCTCTTAGCTCATCAGAAGTGGAAAAGCACCTCCGGAGCACTTTTTGACTTTTGCTCTCCATCTTCAAAATCTGTAAATACATTTTGAAGAAATGTGTTTTGAGGACAAGCAGCCGAACACCTAAAACTCAAAAACGAGAAATGGAAAAGGTGAAAATGAAGCATCCAAACACCCCTCATTATTACGACAATTTTCGTATGGGATTTTTGCGTGGTTAGTGGATTGAAATGATCATGCGAAATTCCGAGCTGATCCTTTCTTTGATTGATTTGAGGAAATTGAGGTTGAATTGTGTGATTTGTGCTAACTAGTGTTCAAAAAGTGAGCTCTTTTTCGAAATTCAGGTGGCAAGTAGAGCTTATCTTCTTGGCTCCAATGGGTTTATTACCTTTGTGTAGTAGAGCTTATCTTCTTGGCTCCATTCAGGTGGCAAGTATTTTGCGCAAGTGAAGGGAAGGAAAAAGAATCGATTTTTCTTGTGTGTGGTCATTTAGGAGAGACTTTTGTGTTAATATACAGTTGTCTAGTTATCGATGGAACTTGAAAAGTAAGATAAGATTCCTGTAAAATCGTGCATTTTTTGGTAGGATAAGCAATAAACATTATGCAGGAAGTTAAAAAATCGGTAATTTTTCTTTTCTTTCCTTTCCTGACAACTAAACAAGGCGCACTTAGGGAAGTTGTAACTCGTTTTTCTTTTTCTTTTTTTTCAGTTAAAGATGTACATTCCTTCTTTGAGCTTGGCTCCGTTTATTTGGGCGTAAAAAAATTTTCGGTAAAATATTTTACCTATTTTCTGTGTTTGATTGTGTAAAAAATAAAAAAAATGTTTTACATGTAAATTTTTTTCAATTTATTGAATGAAAATGACTTACCCTTAAATGTTCCGTAAGTTACTTTTCGAAATGAATCCGTTGCTTTCTACTGCAATTCTCACTGCTCAGTTTCCTCGATTATCGGTCCTGACATACGTTCAATTCCAATATTCTAAGATCTCTTTACCGTTTAAGTCTCCCCCTCTCTCAACTATTTGGTCAATTCCTGAAAATATTTTTAAATAAAAATTTTGAAGTTTGTTTTATGAGAAAAACATTTCGCATCAAACAAACGGGGCCTTTTATGTTTCTGAAATTTCAGTTTGGCTGAGGGATTGAAGGAATACCAGTAATTGTGGCGCCAATTTAGGGAAATAAAGGTTTTAATTGGGAGCTATGAACAACATGTATCGGCCTGTGGCTACCACCACTACCCGAGGTGGATTGCCAACGGAGAATGGGGATTCGGTGGTGACATTGGACCAAGTTCCACGTTGGAGTGATGCCGAGTACAAGTTCTCATTTGAGAATGAAGATCCCGGCTTTCCAAATTTGTACTTCCCCGACCCTTTAGCTTCTTCATCAGGGGCAAAGAGTAGTGGAAATGGTATGGTGTCTAGGTTTCCAGTGGACCATGAAGTCAACTCAAAGATTTATCTTTGGAGGGGTAACCCTTGGAATCTTGAGGCGGATGCTGTTGTTAACTCCACAAATGAGGTGATTTAAGCGAAAACTTTCTCTATAACTGTTAGTTATGATATGATGTGACTAAGACAGTTCATCTTCAATGTTTATTGATTGATTGCACGACAGGAACATGTTTATTTGTAGACACTGACACCTTAAACGATTACTTCTGTTCTATTTTGGGTGGTCAAAGGGAAACAACTAGAAAAGCCGGTTTCTGTTCATGGGTATGTTAGAATATGCCATAAAAGCTTGAAGTGTAGGCTGCTGATTCAGTGAATTTGGTTAAAAGTGCGAAAGCAGCTTATTAGGTTTCTTTTGATGGTCTCTAATGTTTGCATTGTATAGGTTTCATTGCATGCGGTCTATAAGTTAACTGAGCTTATGAAATCAAAGTTCTAATTATTTATCTTGGGCCTTCACATCATGAAGTCTATAACTCATCTGGGCTTCCGAAGTTCGCAATGAATATTTTTGCATGCAGAATAACTGCATCATAGGGACCACAGCATGCATCCTAGAATCGTGTTATCTTTTTCTTCTGAGTTATTTTCAAATTCGGTGGTTACAGAATCTTGATGAAGCACACAGCAGCCCTGGTTTGCATGCTGCAGCTGGTCCTGGTCTTGCAGAAGAATGTGCAGCACTGGTAAGCTATTTGTGTATCAGGAGACCTTTTTACGTGTTTCCCCCTTTGATCCTGATTTCTTTATTTTTGGCATAATGTTAATTGGAGATGTGTATTTTCAATTGAAGGGAACTTAATGCTTTTGAACACCGACTATAGATATGCTTTGCCAAATGGATTAAAAGATACTCCAGTTGCTAATAAGATTTGCAGAGATAAATTTATAGAGTAATGATGAGGCCTAAAGCAAAAGGTTGTGTCATTAAGTGAGAGTGACGGTTTCAAACTTCCAACTTTCATATGAAGCAATTTTTTTTCCACAAGTTAGACCAAGCCATTGTGATACCTATTAAAGCTGAAAATTTCTGAATGACATGTTGTCCTTCGTTTCTTGATAGGGTGGGTGCCGAACAGGGATGGCAAAGGTTACTAATGCATATGACCTTCCTGCAAGGTGAGTAGTGGTTTAGCTCTACCAAGTAATCGCTTGTAATACATAGGACTACTTTTTTGTAGTCGCACTGATGCTGATCAAAACAAGTAAACCGTCGAAGTACGGCTCTTATAAAAGTTCAATCCTGCACTTACTTTACCTGCCCTTGTGCTTTGGAAATGAGGAATTTAATATTGGACTATTATGCAGTTGTAGGAAGCTTTTACCATTATTTTGTTTCTTGAAATCATTGGACATTCTCTTTCTATTGTTCCTTGACTTTGTTCTCTTAGAGCTTACTCAGTAATCAGTACTAGTTGTTTAGAGAAGAAATTGACTCTGTATTCAGTTATTTTTCAGATGCCTGTTTTTGTCCTTTTTGCAGTGTATCTACATACTTTTCCAAAATTGAAACGTCCATTTTCTTTTGTATATACCTTAGTATGTGAGGTGCAGCGGTCACGTCAGTGTACATAACAACTGTTTATTTTTAGGTGAGAGCTGCTTTTATGCATATAACAAACTAGAATTCTTTCTGCTTTAAGCTTTTCACGGTGCACTGACTACTTTATCATCCTTGAGAATGTATTCTCTCTTTTTGCTTAGTTCATGCACTTATGAGTATTGATGGCAACAAGAACAAACTTGATCTCGTTGCCTTAAGACCGGATTACAATTTACTTTTGTTAGGAGGATTATTCACACTGTGGGTCCCAAGTATGCAGTGAAATATCATACTGCTGCCGAGAATGCTTTGAGCCACTGTTATCGGTCTTGCCTTGAACTTCTGATTGAGAATGGGCTTCAAAGGTTGGTTGATAGACCAATGTCCTTTATATTTACTTTGTCTTTGTTTATCTCTTTGGTTTTATTGTTGTCGAACTGGAATTATCTAATATCATCTGTCAATGCAGTATTGCTATGGGCTGTATATATACAGAGGCAAAAAATTATCCTCGTGAACCTGCTGCTCATGTAGCAATAAGTGAGATACTTTCCCATATCCTATTGCAGTTCTTCTATTTTGATGACATTCACATCATCGTGGGCATGTGCAGAATTTTGAGTATCAATGATTAATGCCTGCATTAATTGTTCCTGTACCTGTATGGATAGTTGTTCCTGTACCTCTACGGCGATTGCATTAGTTGTTCATGTAGTAATAGATATTTTGTTTTAACAGAATCTCGAAGCTTATAATCCACTGTTCAGCCTTACCATTTACCTCTCTTTTGCTTACACCTACAATTAGGAACTGTGAGACGGTTTCTCGAAAAACAGCAAGACAAGATAGCCGCTGTTATTTTCTGTACTACGACAACAACTGATACTGAGATATACAAAAGGTATGTCATTTTTGTTGTTTGTATTTAAGGTAATTTCTACGTCAATATGAAACCTCTCTGGGGCTTATATGTCATTGATTGGTATAGTTCCGTTTTATTGTTGATTGGAATGGAATATTCCCTTGAACCTTAAAATGTAGATTGCTTCCACTTTATTTCCCTCGGGATGAACATGAGGAGGAAGTGGCCATTTCAAAACTTCCGGCAGATGTTGGGGATGAAAATGGCGAGACAGTTATAGATGAACGTAAAATCAGAATAAGGCCTTTGCCTGATGTCAAAAAGACTGTTTCTAAACCTCTTCAAGCATCAATGGATCTTCCTGTCAGTGATGTTGGGTTGGCAAGACGGTCAGTATACTTGAAAGCTCAAGATAAGCTTACATCCTCAAAATAATGCTCTATGTCCCATCTCCTATGCTTCTTTTTTCCTGTTTCTAGTACGAATTTGTAAAGATTGTTTGCTTATGTTTGGGCTTTGTATTTGTTGCTATAGGAAGTTAGAGCACTTGCCATCAACAGTTATAATGCCCATCCTTGTTCAACAACTTGATTTTTTGTGGTTGTGGAGTTCCATATGTTTGCACATACTCTACACTCCTTTGTTTCTTCTTTTATCTCTCTGGCTTGCTGAAATTTATCGGGCATTTATTGTTCCTTTTGTAGACAACCGAACTTACTCGAAGATTGTGCTGAACAGGAACTCATCATATCTGGATTCATACTTGGATCCAGCTTTCATGTCCCTGATTAAGGATCCAGATGAAAGACGCAAGGAACAATGGGAAAAAACTGCTCAAGCACAGAGTGGGTGGAATTGTGCTAAAATGCTTGGATATGGTGATCTTGGAGGGCCTCCATTGTCAGCTGCTGAAGAATACTCCCTTCATTCTCGATATCTTGCTAAAGCAAATTCTGTTAACCTTTCTGAAATTGCGGAAATGAAGATTGTGTAAGCATACATTTCAATCTCTCTCTCTCTCTCTCTCTCTCTCTCTCAGGAAAAGGAAAAGAAATGAAGAAAAAGACAAACTTGAAACAACGCAACGTTTCAATAATATGAACAATACGCACCTTAAATGAAGTTATGAATGTTGAAAATATTTTTTCTCTAAAAGCTGATTAGTTTAACCAATAGAATACGGAGAAAGCTGTTTTGTCATGATGAGATATGTGGGTTGTTTTCTGGATGTCTTACTGTTTCTTAGTTGCTCCCTTACCATTGAGGTTTGGCTATGACAAAATATTGGACATGCCTTTCTGACAGTTACAAGATTTATTGTATTGAAATTCTGTTGTAGGAAAAGAGGAAGTATATTTACAGAAAACCGTTATGCAAAGTTCTCTCCTGCAGAAGTTCTGTTGATTTTTCAATGATTTTGGTTCAAGCATGCTAAATAGGGTTCAAATGGTCAAGAAGAATTTATGTTTCTTATTTCAGGTACCGTGGGGGGGTTGACAGTGAGGGTAGTCCAGTGATGGTGGTTGTGGGAGCACATTTTCTGCTGCGATGTCTTGATCTGGAACGATTCGTGCTATATGTAGTAAAGGTAAAGGGGCTGCATCCTGCTTCAGTTGGCGTTATTGCAGCTGACTTAATATTTCACATCCTTTGAAGTGGCGGTGGTGGAACCTACATGCATTTCTTGTTGCATTTGTCTTAAATTGTGGTGGGGGTACAACTCTGTTCTACTCAGAAGTAGGGTGAATGATTCACAATATTGAATTTCAGGAGTTCGAGCCCTTGATACAGAAGCCTTATACCATTGTCTACCTCCATTCCGCAGCATCATTACAGATGTAAGTATAGCAAATCTCTCTTCTTGTTGAATTCCACTTTGCAGCATCTTTTGGAATAGACTTGATCCTTCTATTGACTTAAGTGCAATTCAATCGACGTGCAGCCAAGATTACTTAAATCAGGAAGATTTATTAGTGCAATTTGCAGTTCATGCTCTAAAATAGAAGTGAAGGGGGCGTGTAATTGTTTTTTGGCTTGGTGTGGCTCATAATAGATATTTAGTTGCATTAACCTCCTTTTACACTCGCCAAGGGGAATCTCTCAAGCCTTTATTAAGTACCTTATTGCAATCAAATTAATTTGTGACCACAAATATCAAGTTTTGTAAGAATAATATAGTGCCACGATATGTTGTATGGCAAGTTATGAAACATGTTTATGCTTCGTGGTTTATTAGTCGAATCAATGAGTGGATTGGTTGTGCACCTTCTTAACTAGTACATTATAAAGCAAAACTTCATGCAAATCACATCATGTCTTCTGATGTACTACTATTTTGTCATTAACTGCCAAAATTTTCCTTTGAAAGTATGTACACTAATTTAACTTAATACAGCCCTCTGACCAATTGAAGGGTTGTTTTCTCGGAATACATTTGAGTGTGCATAAGTTCAATGAAAAAACACACACACATGTACCTAGAAGCATTATGCCAAAATCAAGGGGGACAGCGATTTTCCCCCACCTCAATTCTCTTACAATGATGGTAAAAGTGGCAACTAGCGATCTAGTGATTGTTGGATGTTTATTTATACTTCCTGACATTCTGTTTGCCATATTCCCTCTATACACAATTCTTGTTTTCTTCACCTTTTGAGACCTGCATCTTGGACTAGGCAACCGAACCTTGGATGGCTGAGGAGATTACAGCAAATACTTGGCCGCAAACACCAGCGAAACCTTCATGTATGTGATGGCAAGTTGTTCCATCCAATGGGAAAATTGCATTTATTCTGTCCAAAGCTTAACCTCCCTTTTGCAATGTAGGCAATATATGTTCTTCACCCGACATTTGGACTGAAGGCTGCAATTTTGGCTATGCAACTGTTCGTGGATAGTGTGGTATGTCGACTCCTCATTGTTCAGTGATATGAACCCAATTAGTTTTTTACTTTTATTCACTGAGCTTGTTGTCTTGTTTATTGTTCACCTAGGTGTGGAAAAAAGTCGTATATGTTGATCGTCTTTTGCAGCTATTTAGATATGTTCCTCGCGAACAGCTAACCATCCCCGACTTTGTGTTTCAGTTGAGTCCTCTCTGCTTCTCTTCTACGATTTTGCTTTTTTTAGTTGTTTTGTCAAAGATATGATTGGGCTCCACACTTACATGGATGGGTAGTTGGTAGGGGTGGCTAGGGCGGCAATGGGTGGAGTGGCCCTATTAAGTTATACCTTCTGCGTAGATGACCCAAACTCTAATCAGATTTTCCCTACGCTCCTCCCTACCTTACTCTAATTCCCCCTCAGCCCTTCCTATCTGTATATGGCGGTGCCGCAAAAACTAGCAAAATAGCACTGTAGCAAGCCTAAAAATAGCTTTGACCATAAAAATTTGGTTCTGACCAGAGATGCTTTGTTGAGTGTATTTTATTTTATTTTTACTATTACAAGCGGTAGGAATTCATACAAGTGTCAGAATTATATCAAATTGAAAACAAGTCCACTATCACTATTAGCCCAAGTTGGGAGATTCGATCTTCTCATCTCCTAGTGATATGTAGGAGTCCTGGCTAATTGAGCTAGCTCCAATTGAGATGCTTTGTTGAGTTAAACATGCATTTAATGCTAAATGTTATACATGTAATGTTGCATACAGTATGGTTGGGTGGGGGGTATCTTTCCCATACTCAACCCAAATCCGATCGGGTTCAACTTACCCACTCTTGTTACCGACCCTACCCTTGTTAGTGCTCCCCCAAACCCTTCCGATTTGGATTGGTCCTGTCTGATAAGTGGTAACTCTATACTAGGGTGTTTTGCCATCCGTCGTGCATACCCTTCTATTCTTGTTATTGCCCCTAGCTAGTTCCAAATTTTGAGGGGCAAAGGAATGGCAACCAAAATTTGCTAAGTTCCCAAATTTATGTGTGAAATGCAGGCACGATTTGGAAGTGAATGGAGGGAAAGGTCTGATTGTGGACCCGAGAACGAAGTATGTATACCAGAGAACATAGTTGTTGCATTTCAGAATTGGAGCAAGGGGTTGAGCAGAGTCTACCGGATTGCTGGTTTTCCTTATTATTGTTTATGTAAGGGAATTGGGGTTGTGATGGGTTTAAGTATTTTGTATAGTACACCAGTGAAATTTCATTCTTTGTATTGTTGTAATGGTTAGTTCAGTTTATTTTAATAAATGTTTTCTTGTTCCTTGAGTTAATAAATGGGACTGAGTTGTTGAGCAACTTGAGGCCACCTGCATTTTGGTATTGCCAAAATTTGGCATCGAATTTGGAGCAAGAGTGGACTTCTTCCCCCACCCATTGCCATTTTCAAAGCTATAATCTGACTCCTTTTTTTGGGCAAAATTTAAATCCGTTCATTGTCATTTTTTAATAGGAGTATATAGTTTTTGATAAAGAAAATTGGTTACTTTCTTTAGTTTTTTTTTCCGTCAATATGGTAGGAAACTTTCATTATTAAAAAAATAAAATAACAATACATAAAAGAGAATGATTATCGTTCTACAAAGGACCCAATAATCAATTTGGAGATCTAGCTTCTCAAGTACGAATAACATAACCTAGCAAACACAAAGATGTGTCAAAGTGTGAGCAATTACACTAACCGATGTATGAATTAAAAAATCACAAATCCTAACCAATCAACTCCTCGGTGACAACTTTCACTTGCATAGGGCAAGATGTTTTGCAACCCAAAATTTGAATTATAAATTGATCCAACCAATCTGATTTATCATCAGACCTCCATTGCTGCCAAAGGACCATCACCATCACCACTACCATAAATGCATATAGGTATGCATTTAGCCATTTATGGTTTATCTTACAGTATTGAATACAAAACAACAAAGTTTAAAAGAGTCAAATTACATGACTCCACCGTAAAACAAGAAAATATTATAGTTTGTAAGATATCAATCATACGGTACAGTTCAGTTTTAACCATAAAGTAACCAAAAACCTAACCAAAATAATCAATTTTGATTTTTTCAAAACCATAACTAGACCACCAACTCTAGCACTAAACCAAATCGGATCGGATCGGTGTAGCAGTTTTCCCCATTTTCATGTTAAAATTTTCTCATTCAAAAGAATTAAAATACAAAAAAAAATTGTATGAAAATTTTATGTAAATCAAAATAAAAAAGTTCGGTTAAAACCACAGAAGAATTGTAATTATAATGGTAAAAAGTAGGTTTAGAGATCGTGGAAAATCGTGAGAAAAAAAAAAAAGATCATGGGAAAGGAGATACGTTTGTGGAGTCCTTGGACGAAGTGTGAAAAGTAAAGGGGAATTTTATGTAATGTTCAAAAAGTTGAAGGGGTTATTGGTAATTTTATAATACTTCTTCTATACTTCCTGACATTTCCAACGTCATCCGGAAGTAATCTGCTAAAAATTCTAAGAAGATAATACTTATTTATAATTTTTAAATTTAAAATAATAAATTAATTTTTTTTGTACCTTTTCAAAAGATCTTATTGAGATCAATTATACAAGATTCGTATTGCACAAAAAATTATTTCAATAAATCTATTATTTTTAAGCTTAAAAATTAAAAATAAATATCTTTTTTTAAAAAATCCTTAGCAAAACACACTAAGTAAGGTTGGATTGACTTTTGATTTGACATTAAAGAGCGCTTCAATGCGGTTGTTTTTTTTGTGTGGAAGAGTAAGAAATGCATTAATGATAATAAGAAAACTACTACTGTATTGTCGCCGTTATAATAATGAAGACACGCTAGCGACGAGCGTATTAATCCGCAAAACACAAAGACACAAATACTATGCTATTGCCAAAAGATAAAGGTTAACAAGAAGCATAGAAACACCGACGACAAATGAATGCCAACATGGGCCTAAAGAACAGAACATAGTGTGGAAAGTGTATTTTTATGTGCATGTGGCCAAAACAAGGACAAACGAAAGATAAATCTAATACAACAAAGATAAATCTAATACAACAGAAAAACCCACCCACGCCAACCTTACACTACATCTGGAAACTACTAGCAAACCTAAACTAATGCATCCCAACAAAACCCCAACCGAGGTTAGCGTCCACAAAAGAGCAATCAGCCCAAAAGAGCCCACCACGTCAACCAAAGGCGACCATGTCACTGGTTGGATCGCACCCATTTTAACCGACGGCCGACACAGATCGGGTAGTCATAGGTTCTTCCGCGAACTAGCTTCCAGGAAACCTGCAATAAACAAATAAAGCTCCTAAAATCAAGGACTCAGCCACACACTGGTAATACCCGATTGGATCCAACGGAGAAGAGGAGGCAAGAGGGGGGGAGTCGGATCCAATCGAGAAAGGAAAAAGGGGGGGCCGATTGGGTTTTGGAAAAAATCAATTGAACGATGGGGAAGGGGTGTTCGAAAAAGGGGAACCGAATGGCTGGGTGTTAGAGAGAGAAACGTGCGTGGCTGGAACTATGGGGAAACGCAATGCCGAAACAGCAAGCTGACAGAGAAAACAAGACGGATGCGGCGATGAGGCGATGGAGAGGTAGGCGCCGAAGAATTGCGCACTACTGATGGAGCGAATGGCAGAGGGGTCTAGGGTGATACTTATTCTTGGAAAAAGAAAAAAGGTTAACTGGCGGTGGGGGGTGGATATGGCGGGAGAGGCGGCGGCAACCTCCCCCACAGTGGGAGAGCCGATTAGGTTTGCTTACTCTATACGCTGAGAGAGAAAAAGTCTATTGTTATCATTAGCCTTTACAAAAAGGAAGGTAAGAGTAGTCTTTTTTCATTTTTTTTCATTGAGGATATTTGAGTCTTTTTGTGTTTAAAGATAACGGCGTGATGTCATATTTGACGAATGGGGGAAATAAAATAGTTTCAAAACTAAGGGGAGGAGGTGACAGTAATTTTCAAAACCAGAGGAGACGTCGGTATATTGTCAGAAACCAAAGGGGAGTCAGTGTAGTTTACCCAAATATCTTCTGCAGCATTTGTACGTTAGGAAAAGGGAAAAATCTATTCCCTCAATTGAACGGTTGGGTTTTGGATCATCAAAATCCTTCAACACTGAACTCTGCTACTCAGACTTCCATATACTCTTCTCTGGCAAATTCACAAATCAGGTAAATATATACACACATATACATATATACATATACATATACGTCTATATCTTTGTATGTTTACCAATGTTGTAAAGCTCCCTAGGTGCTAGTCCGGCAGTTGGTCATCTTCGCGCAGGCATAATAATCTTAATCGGCGCATAACAATTAGTCGAATCTAACCAGATAGGCCCCGCTGGCGATTAATCGCCCATGAATTCCTATTCACTCTCATACTGTCTTCTGCCAATGCGAGAGATTATTGGGTACCACTGCGGCACTGCCACCTGGTGCCCCAGGTGGGGACCTAGTACTGAACCTCACAAGATTGTGCGCTGGAGGAGAGGTTTGGGGCACCACCATGGTCGGTGCCGGGCGGTGTGCCCCACCGGCACTGAATAATTTTTGCTCTTCTGGGGGTTTTCTCATCGTTTTGGTGATTGATGTTTGATTTAATTAAATTAATCATTGAATTATCAATGTAATGGCTCCTATTTTCTATTTACTTCATCTGTATCTATATTTCATTCCTTTCTGCTTTTGCAATCCGAAACATCGATTTTGTTTCCTTTAGGTTTTGGTTTAGGCTTAGGATTTTACGTTGATTTTGTAGTTAGAAAGCTGATTAAGCAAGTCCAAAAGTTGTCCAAGCAGTAATTGCAGGAGCAATCCCTCTTAGTCATGTGACTCATGTTAGATATTGTTTAATTGTTTTACCTTGGAATATTTTCATCTGCGTAAAACTGTGTTTGATTTGGAATAGCAATCCAGCTAACTCTACGCGTTGAAGTTATTAATTCATGCTCAAAATAATATAGTGGCAACTGTGGCATGTATCTGTGATGATGTCTAAAGGGACATGATTTCAGAAAGGAAAGTTTGTTTTGTTTGTTTGTTTTTTTTGGAAATTGATGCATTTTAGTGTGCCCTAACCGCACATATGAACGCATTGGCTTATGCAGTAATACCATCCAAACCAAATTTTGCATACAATTGGACCATGCGTTCAACTAACTGGAATTTATGGAATTGTGGAACATTTAAAGATTCTGAGATTAAAGTTTCAAATCATTGTACTTTCGAGTAACGTTGATCTAATTTGAATATTTGGGACAATAATTGCGTAATCACATGTCATTTGAAGAACGTAATTCTACGCCATTGTTACCTGTTTAACTTCGTAAAATAAAATATGGCTGAGCATTTCTGTGTTACATGAGTACATCAGATGCAGAGGCAGTAAAAAAGGAGGGTGGAAAAGGTAGGGTAGTTGTTCAAAGGAACGGGAAACGAAAGAAGGGGATTTTATTTTAGTGTAGAAATGGTGCAAGTTATATCAGCAAGCACTCTACCTCCCTCTGGAAGTAATAGCTGGTGCGGATCTACCCATTTTTTAGGGAAGCAGTTGAGGCTAACAAAGCAAATCCACGGAATCTTTGGAGTTGGAAGTCCATGCCTTTGGTATCAAGGTGCACAGAAATTACCCTTCATTAGGCCCTCTGACTTATCGAGAGATCGAAATTTGAGGGTTGAAGCTGGTTGGATTTTTAGAGGAAGGGACCAGGGATCAGAAGCAAGCTCAGAGCGAAGTGAAAGTGCCAATGAGGATATACTGATTTTCTTTTTTCAGCTTGACTTGGCGACTCAAGTGCAGGTTGGGATGCTTTTACAATGTCTTCCTTTAATTATTGTGCCATTTACATGAAGTAACAACCCCTCCATCACCCCCGATCCCATCCATAGAAGTGTTTATCATATTTCTCTGTTTATGTTGGCAGCGTGCTCTGAACTTGGAGGACTATGAATATGCTCAACATCTGAGAAACAAGCTAACTGAGGTTAGATTGACTAACGCTTAGCTTGGTTGATTCACCATATTGTACCACCCATATTGAGGCCCACCCTTCACAAGCTTTCTTCCTCAAATTTTAAGGTGCTTTATTTGTTTGTTGGTAGATTTTCATTCGAAGTTAACAAAAATTATGGCAATACAGCTTTTTATGTTTCTTGTTCTTTTAAACTATTGATTAAAGCTACTATCTGGCCATTGCAATTGGTGATTGGCGATGAGGGATTATTGTGAAGCCAATCTTGTGTACTTGTCTCCATTACCACTTGCTGGAAAATGGCTCTCAAATGGCACTGTGGCATATTAATAAATTATAGTTCTTTGCCTTGGAAGGTTGAAACTGAGTTTATCAAGCTGCAAGAAGGAAGAAGAGGATCAAACTCGAAGAGTGAAGCACAAGACATGGCTATAAGTATCTTACGGCTGCGGTGAGTCTAATATCTTGTGTGTCTTGTATATTATTTGTGGTTTTGAAGATTCAAGCCATTTTCTAACTGTGTTAGTTACATGTTTCATTTTTTAGATTCTCTTTCTATTCTAGCGGAACATCTGTGAGATAGTTTCCACTTCTGTACATGCAGATCAGACCTTCAGAATGCAGTTCAGAGTGAGAATTATGGACTGGCAGCTGAATTACGCGATAAAATATCTAAGCTTGAGGCAGAGTCGCTTGCCGCCACGGCAACAGCTCAACTGTATGGAAATGCTCAGTATGCATTTCGATTGGGCCAGAAAGTGGGGCACAAAATATTCGGTAGATATTTGTTCTGCCATTGCGACTTCATTGTTGATCTGTTTGGGAATAATATTTATTTTCTGTCATCATATTTATTAGTGAATTTTTGGAATTAAGATGCTCAAGTTATGATTTGCGGGCCCTTCTAATCAACAGACTTCAGTTCCTTATCTAAATCAGCAATCAGAATACAGTCTATACCTTGAGCAACTGTCTCATTCTGTTGTATCCGTGTCCACTGGCTATGTCAAGGACGACAGTATGGGCTGTGTGTTTGGCACCATACACGAATAAGGCACTTGAGTAGTGATAGCAACTTAATGTTGTTAGAATATTACGTGGAATTGGGTACGATAAATAGGTGAGTGTGTCCAGACTCCAGAAGTTGGACACCTCACAACTCCTAAATAGTAGGATTTTAATGTCTATATCCCAAAGTTGGGTACAACTGTACAATTACATGGACACTTTTGGAACATTTAAGACATTCAATACTATATAGTAGGATCCAAGTGTTTCTTGAGATCAGGAGTTTTAAAAGATTTGTCCTCGTGAGAAACCCCAACAGACCACATGGTTTTTGGTTTCATGTCAGCATGCTAGATCAAGTGTCGAAGAACATGCTACCATCATACGACCTATTAGAAACAGGTAGATGTTCATTTGGATTTTCTCCAGTGAAAAGAGTTAACTTAAACATCTATATAATCGAAGAATAGTTGAGAACACTTCAATGTAACTTTAGATTTTTCTTTGTCGTCAGAGAATCCTCTAAGCCAAAACATAGCCATGGCCTTCTTCCTCTTCTTCGAAGAAGGTAGGGTGTTCTCTAATACTCCCGCTTGGAGTTTTATAAGAGTTCAGGCCTTTTTTGTTTTGCATATTCTTTCACATTTAGCATGCAAGCTGATTTTTCTGAAACTGTGGTCTATTCTGTTAACCTGACATATTCTTCATTGTTAGCCTTTTTTGGGTAGGAATTTTTTCTGGGTAATCTTCCACTAACAAAATTCCTTTACCACACGAAGTCTTTGGTAGATACCTGCGTGTGTCATGGACAACACTTTGATTATATATTTTTCAAAATTTTCTTTATATTATTCTTAGATCGCATTATAAGGAACTGATTCATTATACTAGGGTATCGAGGTGTTATTTGTGGAATGGATCCATTTTGCTGTGAATCAAGTTCATGGAAGGATACTGCAAAAGTCGAAAAGTTGTCTCGTGGTCCTAGCCAGCCATTTTATCAGGTTGAAATTGTCTTAACCATTTCTTTTGATTTATGAGTGAGCTTGCATGAACGAACTCTATCTTCGGTATTTCTCAGCTTGTTATCAGTGCATTGCTCTCTTGTCCTTTATGAAACAGTATTGGGCTTGCTTTGCAACCACCTTCTTTTAGTATCCAAGCTTTGAATGAAGTGATTTGCATATTTTGCTTTATAGAAATATTTACTTATGTCTGGTGTCTGAGCATGTTTTTAGATAAGTTCAAATGTGTGGGACCACACCTTTTGCTATGTAGGCAATAAAATTCTTTACTTTGCTCTGAAAACTTGGTAAAAGTTGCACACACACACGCCCATGCGCTTGTGCATATCAAACGGGGGATTGCAGGATTTCTAATTGGGACATGTAATTGCCGTGCTTCTTGTTCCGTTTACTGATACATAGCAATGAAAATGAGTTCATTTTATGTCAAATTTTTTTTGTATTGGTCTCTTGGTGTATCAGCATGCTGAACAGGTCTAAAGGAAGTGAAAGTAGTAATATCTATACTTCTTGGTGATGTCTGTACTTTTTGAGTTTGCGCCTTCAAAAGATTTTGGAACAGCAGAATGATATCATTTACATACCTTCAGTCTAGATCATCACTTGTCTAGGAATTCTCTTGTTCATTTCAGCTTGTTGCCGACAAAATAGTCCTTATTCCTTACAACCTGCATAATAATTAACTGAACTTTTTCTCAACTTATCTTCAATTGGTGCCACCCCCTCCAAAATAATATGCAATTGTTTTTATTACAAATGGTCCTCTTGAAAAGCATCATTGGTTTCTGTACAACTGTGCCATTATAGTGGCACTAGCTCCATTATTACTATGCAAGACACCGATGGGCAATAACCCCAAGCCCTGCTGAGTAAAACACGTGGACCAAATATATGCAAACACACTTCTCTTCTGTGGGTTGATGGTTAAACAATGATCAATGGGTACCGGATATGATGCCCATTGGTGTTGAGGAAAGCATGCTTTCAGATTCTTATAATTTCATGAGAAAACTTGTTCTGATTTTAATTATAAGAACACTTGTTCTGATTTTGATGGCGACATAATAATCTTCACGGTTATAAAGGCCAGATAGATAATGGAGTCTTTCAGGGTTTGGTTGTGGGATAGAGAACATATAAACAATAGTTTGCTGATTTTGTAGATTATCTTGTGTAGTATCTTTCAATCTGATCTCTAGTGCAGCAACAGTGTTCTTTCCTCACTTGTATCTTCGGATCATCTCTGTGTTCCTATGTGCTCATCTCATATATGTGTCTCGTCATTGACGTGTTCGTCTTGTCTATCTGTTCCTATTTGTGAATGCCTTTAACATTTCTGTTGCGGGCAAAGGAAGATAAATGATATTTACTTCGTTTGGCCTATTGTTTTTCAGGTCTTGGTTGATGTGTATTCGGAGCCTGACCTACTAGTCGTATATGGTAATTAGCCGGATCTTGGTCTTAATCTTCTCCCATTTGATTAAACCTATTTTCTTCCCATCACCCCTATTTGCATATCTTCTGACCCACAAAGGCTTGGTTCCATCGGTGCTAAGGTTTGACATTTTCTTGCCATGGACGTGTCAGTTTTGTGTATCTCTTCCGTGCCCGATAACCTGATTTTCCATGTAAATGATTCTTGAATTGCAGTTGCTGAGGAAAATTTACTGGCCCCTGATCAACCGGACAAGGTGAATATAATTGTCTTTTGAGCTTAACAATTGGTCCTGTTTGGTGGTTGCTTTCAGAACCAGTTTTGGCGAACACTTTAGGAACAGTTTTTGAAAACAATAACATTCTCATTCGTTCTGAATGGTCCACACTCTTGGCTCTCATATGTTACCTTCTAGGCAAAAATGGTTTATGAGAAATACAAACAACTTCTTAATGTTCCGCAAAATGTCTACGTTGTTGAACAAATACTAGAAAACTACTTACAAAAAAAAATTACTAGAATACTGTCCTGCGAAATTGGTTCTGAAATAAGCCAAACTGTTTGTGATCACATATCTTACTATGTTTTTGCCTTGTTCTTAACAATGTGCAGGGGAGGTTTGAGCATCCGTACATGTCTTTTTTATTCCTCGGTATGGATGCAGCTGGAGACTTCATCCCAATCAAACAGCTGCGCGAGAAGTACAATAGACCTCGACATGAGGTCCCCTACGATGAACCAGAAGAAAATGGGGGTGATTCGTGAGTGGGTATTGCTTGATTTCTGATGATTTGGGCTTTTGGAGAGCAAGATAACCTTGTGAGTCACGGCTAGAATTCTGTACAAGTTCAGTTTTCTTATTTGTTTTTCAAAGTGAGCCAATTTCCTATGATTTGGTATTTACAAGTTGTATATCACATAAATAGCTGATCAGTTGTACATATGTAGCTTGGTCTTTTGGTGACTATGGATGTTCATTTTGTTTAGGACGTAGAAAGCATCTAAACTTGAAGGAAGTTTTATTATTGCGTAGAAACAGCAGACAATTCTATGCTTTGAATTTGAGTCCCATTGTTGACCACCGCAAATTCCTTCGTTTCGTGAACTATTCTAAGATCAGTTTGTTTGATCATATGTGAGCATCGAATTGGAGTACATATTGAAAGGTGCTACTACATATTTTGGTGTTTGATAACCATTCCCATGGTCGGAATTAAGCATGCATCGATTACATAATCTTACTTAGTGTGGGATGTATAATGCTACGGGGTGTGATATTATTAATCTCTTCACTATTCGTCTGATGAGATTATAGATCTCAGTTGAATTATTCATTCTGTATTTTTCTCATAATCAAACATGCTCATAATTGTGGAGGTAGAAGATGGTAGCTTCGGAAAATGATTGCATGCAATATTGAGCTACAATCCCGGCTTTTTTGATATAAGATGCAAGACTGCAAGTTAAGAAGTTAGATAATTGTTGGAGCAAAATGGACCACTAAATTCCAATATTAGAGCAAAACAAAACAATCTCTCTTCTGCTAAGGAAGAAAAAGAGGTGGACGAGGGGCGACCAGACGTAGCAGCGCTCTCCATTTTTCTTATTCTTTTTCACGGAGTCATAACAAAAAAAATATGCATGCTTGAGGTTGATGAATTTATATTGGGTCGGGCAATTTAGATGGATAATGGAAAATATTCCTGGACTCTTTACCCTGTGAGGGGATGAAGAGGACATAAAATTCATGAGATATGTGTACATATTATACGATGGGAAATGATTTTTGCACTTTATATTTTTTTATAAATATGCACTCTGCAATTCTCAATGCATTCTAAAAGAAGTGTTTTGGAGTGCATTTATATAAATATGGAGTGCAAAAATTAATTTCTCTATAAATTCATGAGATATGTGTGCATTATAGAATCTCTTTAAATATGTGCGCATTATAAATTCATGAGATATGTGTGCATTATAGAATCTCTTTAGATATGTGTGCATTATAAAATTCCATCGGATCCTCTCCGGTACAAGATGACGAAAGTTCAAATTCGAACCATACATTGGCAAAATTAATAGTTCGGATTTACTTAGAGATTCTTAATCAATGGTTCGGGTTTACTTACACACTCTTACTCTCTTAAACAAATTCGAACCATTGATTACGACAATAGACGATCTAGATTTGGACTGCCCAAATTAAGAATCGGAGAGGATCCAATTCCAATATCAGAAATCTGGCACATACAGATAGGAGGTGCAAAGATTGTGTACAGATGGATCTATGGGGTTCACTTTTGGATCTCACACAAATAATTCATGTCGTTTACTAGTAATTTTAAAATAATTTTTTGAGTCAGCTACTACAAAATCAACTCAATTGGATAACCGTAAATACTTAATTCAATTGTCTAACTTTTATTCATAATTCATGATCCTAAATTATGAATAAAAAATTAAAAAATTGGATCATGCACTTATGATTCTCATTAGATGATTTTGATTTTTCGTGAAAGACTCAAAAAATATTTTAAGATTAATAAATGACATGGATCATTAGTTTGGTACCCGACGGACCCAGCTGCGCACAATTTGGGCACCACCTATATGCATGTGTAGCATTTATTTATGTGTTCTACACAGAGTAACGGTTAAGTAAAGTACAATATACAATCAATCTTTATCTGTTCGTTGCTGTAATAAATAGTCAAGATTCACTCAAACTCTTCTCCGAAAAAATTAAACTTTTTCTTGGAAGAATATTTTTAAAATTTAGACTATCCATATACATCTGGACACTCAGGATTGGACGCACAACCAATGCGTTGGTTGTGCGCGTGGCATTTTTGGTTCCAATATAGTCATCTTGCTTCAGTGTTTGCGGGCGGTGAAATTCATGAGAGGCTCCCGATGAAAAATGGAAAAAGAATTGGAGGTGATGACACCATCCAATGGAGAGAACATATTGGGAACCATGGAGAGGGAGGGGTTGAATGTAGAGACACAAAGCGAACACGGTGGAACTCTCTCCCCAAGAAACACTTTTGGAATGGTGTTCTGAATCTACTTGAAATTTTCTACAAATAACCTCAATATATACTTGTTTAAAAACACAAAGGATGACACTTTACATGCCGTTATTCAGATCATGCACAAGTTCAAGAACCATAGTTCAACTCCACGCCCACCTCTTTGTCACCGAACTCCACAAGGACCCACTCGCTTCAACCAAACTCATTGAGTCATATGCCCAAATGGGTACCCTTAAACCTGCCCAACTCGTCTTTGATCACTTCCCAAACCCAGATTCTTTCATGTGGGGTGTACTCATCAAGTGCTGCGTGTGGAATGGCTTATTTGAAAAAGCCATTGCCCTTTACAATAATATGGCTTATAGTAATGAAACCCGTATGACAAACTTTATATTTCCTTCTGTATTAAGAGCTTGTTCTGGATTTGGTGATCTGGGTATGGGCCAGAAGGTCCATGGGAGGGTAATTAAATGTGGGTTTGAGTCTGATTCTGTTGTTGAGACCTCATTGCTTAGTATGTACGGTGAAGCCGGTAGGTTAGACGATGCTCGTGAGGTGTTCGATGGAATGTCTGTTAGAGATGTTGTTTCGTGGAGTTCGATTGTGTCGAGTTACGTGCAGAACGGAGAGGCGAGTGGAGGGTTGAAAGTGTTCTGTGAGATGATCATGGAAGGTCAAGAACCAGATGCGGTTACTATGCTAGGTGTGGCGGAGGCCTGTGCTGAAGTAAGAATTTTGAGACAAGCGAAATCGGTTCATGGTTATGTTTTGAGAAAGGAGATTGAAAGTGATGGGTCATTGGATAATTCTCTCATTGCAATGTATGGTAAATGCGGTGACTTGTATAGCGCTGAAGTGATCTTTGACTACATTATTCTAAGGAGTACTTCTTCATGGACAGTGATGATTACATGCTACAATCAGAACGGCTGCTATCAAGAAGCATTACGCACTTTTGTTGAGATGCAAGAGTCCAATGTGCAACCCAATGAAGTGACCATGATGGGAATTCTATCTTGTTTTGCTAGGCTTGGCTGGCTTAGAGCAGGGAAATCGGTTCATTGTTTTGTTGTTAGAAGAGCTATGGACATGGGCTGTGATCTTTTGGGACCAATGCTAATAGATTTGTATGCAAACTGTGGGAATGTTATATATTGTCAGAAGATCTTTGATAAAACTCAAGGGAAGCATGTTGTGTCGTGGAACATGATAATATCTGGATATGTTCGGGAAGGGCTTTCAAAGGAGGCCTTAATGCTATTTGTGCAAATGAAGAGTCTAGGAATATTGCCTGACTCATTTACTTTAGCAAGTGTTCTCTCTGCTTGTGGAGATATCTCTTTGTCCTGGTTTGGACATCAGATCCATGGGCATATCATTAAAACCGGTCTATCAAGTGAGTTTGTCAAGAATTCACTGATGGATATGTACTCCAAATGTGGCTTTGTGGATTCAGCATTCATGATATTTAACGAGGACCAAAAGAGAAGTGTAGTAACATGGAATTCAATGATCTGTGGGTTTTCTCAAAACGGTAATTCTTTAGAAGCAATTAGTCTCTTCGATTATATGTTTTCAAATTGCCTAGAAATAGATGAAGTGACCTTCTTGACTGTAATTCAAGCTTGCTCAAATTTAGGATATTTGGAAAAGGCAAAATGGGTTCATCATAAGCTAATTACATATGGTGTAGCGAAGGATACATATATCGATACAGCTTTAACTGACATGTATTCAAAATGTGGAGAACTTCAAATGGCACAGAGAGTTTTCGATACCATGTTAGAGAGGAGTGTGGTGTCCTGGAGTGCCATTATAGGCGGCTATGGGATGCACGGAGAGATTGGTCCTGCTATCTCACTTTTCAAGCAGATGGTAGGGTCAGGAATAAAACCAAATGAAGTTACTTTCACAAATATTCTATCTGCTTGTAGTCACGCGGGATATGTGGATGAAGGGAAGTCATATTTTAGCTCAATGATAAGGGACTTTGGCGTTGTTCCCACATCTGAACATTTCTCTTGTATGGTTGATCTTCTGAGCCGAGCTGGCAATCTCAATGGAGCATATAGAATTGTTAACACGATGCCATTTGCTGCAGATGCAAGCATTTTGGGTGCTCTTCTGAACGGGTGTCGAAGTTATAGGAGGATGGACATGATTAAAAGTATCCTAAGAGACCTTTTAAATTTAGAGACAGATGATACGGGATATTATACTCTTTTATCTAATATCTTTGCGGAAGGAGGTGATTGGGATGAGTTTAGGATGATAAGATCGATGATGACCAATATGGGTCTAAGGAAGGTCCAGGGGTACAGTACAATTGAAATTGATAAGACAGTTCACAGATTTGGAGCAAATGATAAGTCTCATTCACAAGCAAGTGAAATTTACACCGTACTGGAAGATTTACAAAGCTTAATAGGTGACTAAGACTGTAATAATGGAGAAATGAAGTTCCAATTAGTTCTAACAACTACTTTCCCAAGGAACAAGTGTCATAGCTCATAGCGACATGCTAGAAATCATGGGTGGGAATATTGAGGCCGGTCTTGAAAAGTTCCTTCGCAAATCTGAGGGCCTTCAAATTGGCATGGATTCACTATTCCTTCAAAATGGCTGAGTGTGGGAGTCAGTGCCCCGACATTGCTATAGAGATTGCAGATTTTTCTTAATGAGACAAAGAAAGCCTGGGAATGCTTTCCAAATTCCTCAGAGTAAATGGTTTGAAAGGGATGACATTTCTTGCTGCAGGAAGCAGAAAGACCCTTTTGAGGTGGCTCAACATGGGGATGACTACTTAGAGGAGTATCATTGAACCCACGAGGTGGGGGAAGATATTTTTAGATAGCCAAATCAAGAAATGTTATTGTAAAACCTTGTTTCAAACAACATATAGCCCGATAACCCGAGTAGAAAAAGGGCATGGCAAATGAAGTATTGAGGGGTAAATCTGCTTTTGTTACTGCTAAAAAGCAAGGATTCACAGCTACAATGTGTGCTATTTGGAAGCAAGGAAATAATAGAATCTTTCAGTCTAAAGCAAGACCAGAAGATAGTGGGATCCACGGTGTCCTTTTTACTGGACAGGCAACACTTAGAGGTAAAAAGCAGGTCTGGAGATAAGTGAGCTGCAGTAACATGGAATCTACCTGAATCTTTCCATAGGATCCAAGTGCATTGAGGGAATTTTGTTTGGTTTAGATGGTTGACCTTTCTGACCTATGCATAGCAGCGGAGGGAAACTAATGGTGGGGTTGTTTGGTAGTTGTCACTTCCATTGTTGGTGTTGGTGGTATGTTTGTTTGATGTCTGAAGTGTTGCTTCAGCTGGTTTCAAGGTTGCTCTGCTATGGTGGTGCACTTCTTGGCTCTTTACTCTTGTAATTTCTCAGCTTATGGCTATTTCTGTGGGTAGTGCAGCTTTCTTATCTCAATGTCTGCTCTTGTGTTCACGTCTTTGACTGCCTGCATTCTGCTGCCGTTCTGTAATGACACTACAGCTGCATTATCCTGCTGGTGCTATTTTTTGCTGTGAGCTGTTTCTTCACTTTAATTGGTTGACAAGTATGGAAGGAGCTGTATTTGGGCCATGAAGGTGGAAGCTTTGTTCTGGATGGAATGATCCTACGAGGTCTGATTACCTGTTTCATGATTGTTATGGAAATATCTTTGAAGTCTTTTAGCTTATGGACTTGGCATCGTGTAGTTGCTTTCATCTCCCCTTTCTAGAAAGACGACCTCACCTTTTTGCACATTAGGTTAGGTCACCAGTGATTCACTTGCACCTTTTTGCGCAAATGAACCCTTCATATTACAACGTCGTATGTATATTGATTTGGATTCTGTCACAAACTTCTGTAACTTATATTTCAGAACTGGATTAAATATCACAAAAAAAAAGAGGGTAGGCTATATACGACGGCGAAAATAATGCAGGAGAGTATCAAAAAAATAAGTTGTTCTTGGATTCTTCTTCTCTGTCTACAAGTCATGAATGTTGGAGCTCGCTCGCGTTCTAAGCTTTCTTCCAGCTTTACAATTCACTTCTGCAGTTATGTCATGTCAATACACATCGATGCTTTGTCGTCATTGCTTGAAGATGCATGAGAACTTCAATGTCATTTCGAGTGAAGACAGAATGCTTAGTCTGCAGCAAATGACCTTGATATCAACAAAATCACCTCCAAGTCGAAATGTTTTTACACTTCCATCTTAACACTTCCAAATTCACTCCAACATGTATAACCAATTTCCGCCAATCACAAGTATGGCAAAGATAAACTTTCACAACTTGGTTCCTTCACAATTTTTCATGTTGGGTACCAATCAACTTCGGGAATGAATCATACAACTGTCAAGCAAGAGATGCCACTCTTAGAGGAGGAAAATTTTCTTCGATTTCCATTTCTACGTGGCTACGCCCAGGGGATTTGATCAACCCTCTTTTCTTCATCAACTCCCTTACCTGATTAGCTTGGTTCCACCTTCCACTTGAAGTATACAAGTTGGACATGAGCACATAGTAACAAGCTTCATCAGGATGCAAATCTATCATTCTCTTTGCTGCCGCCTCCCCAAGGTCAAACCTCGAATGGAGATAGCATCCACTGAGGAAAGCCCCAAATAAACTCACTTCCAGTTTGATTGGCATAGTAGCAATAAAATCCCAAGCTTCATCAAGCCTCCCAGCACGAGCCAATAAATCAACAATACATACATAATGCTTTCTGGATGGAACAAAATTGTATTTCTGGCACATTGAGTTGAAATACGTCAACCCTTCTCCAACCATTCCTGTGTGACTACAAGCAGATAAAATACTCGTGAAGATGACGTCATTTGGTTCCAAGTTTTCCTTTACCATATCGGTAAAGAGTGCAATGGAACCATCGCAATCCCCTTGCATTCCATAACCACCGATCATGGCTGCCCACGTGATTCTGTTCTTCTCTCTCATCCCATCAAAAACTATGCGCGCAGATTCAGCATCACCACATTTTGCATAAAAGTTGACAAGTGAAGTGCCAACGTAAACACTGGATGATAATAGGCCTCCTTTTAAAGAGTAAGCATGAAGAGAGGAACCAACTGGGAGAGCACCAAGGGAAGCACAAGCCGAGAGGACAGTTACCAACGTGACTGCATCTGGCACCACATATTCCAATCTCATTTGATGAAACAATTTCAGCGCTTCATAGGCAGAGCCATTTAGGGAATACCCAGAGATAATTGAGTTATAAGCAACCAAATTCTTATCAGAAAACCTCTCAAATAAAAATTGAGCATCTTTTATCAAACGACACTTTGCATACATATCTACAAGAGCATTTTTCACAGTATGATCTTCTAAACCAAGCTTAATCCCAAGGCTGTGAATTGATCTACCCAACTTTGAATTGCTTGACTGTGCGCATGCTGATAATGCACTTGCGGTGGTAACAGCATTGGGCAAAATGATTTTCCATCTCTTGTCTGTAAACAACTCCAATGCCTGATCGTGATAGCCATTCTGAGTGTACCCAACAATCATTGCTGTCCATGAGACAAGATCAATCACATGATGCTCATCAAATAGAAACCGAGCATCTCTGATGGCTCGACACTTCACATACATATCTACCAGAGAAGTAACCAAGAAAGAATTCAATCCAATACCATTCTTCATCAAACACCCATGAACCCACTTCCCCTGATGTAATGCTCCTAATTTTGTGCATGCGGTGACTATACTCCCGAAAGTATATTGGTTACCTTGAACCAACCCATCTCTCATCTGATTAAACAAAACCAAACCCTCCTCTATGCAATCGTTCTGCACGTACCCAACAATCATCGACGTCCAAGAAACCACATTCCTATCGACAATGTCATCAAACACCTCACGAGAATACTCAACTTCTCTGCACTTGGCATACATATCAACAAGACCTGTCATCACAAACCCGTCCGGACTCCCTACCTTAACAATCTCACAGTGCACCTTCCTCCCTCCATCAAAATCCCCCAACTCGCTACACGCTTTCAACACTATCGAAAAAACGACATTATCACATTCTCTGAGGCATTTCCTCAAACAGTTATAAAACCCAACAAGTTCAAAGTACAAATCATTCAAGAAGTACCATCTGATCATCACTTTATACGAATAAATATCCGGATCGGGAATTGTATCGAACACCAAGCGGGCGCTTTGGATGCGGCCAAAAAAACCATATAAGCTGACCAGTTTGGTTTGGAAGAGGAGGTCGGAGGCGAGGCCGTGAACCACGAGCAAGGAGTGGGTTTTTCGGAGAGAGGAGACGGATTTGCAGAGACCCAGAAGGGAAAAAAATGGGTTTGAATAGATGGAGCGGATTGAAGCTAAGGTTTGGTCGGTTTGGGGAAATTGGTGATGGGTTTGCGAGTAAGATATAGTTCTAGATTGGAGGGTTCGGATGTGAGAGATGTTTTTCCGAAACAGTGAGATGAGTTTCATGTTCTTGTTCTTATTATCATCTGGCTGGGTTTGATGGCTTCGATTCTTTGGTTGTGGAAAACGCGGGCAAGTATTAAACTTGAAAAAGGGCGGGTAGCATCCCCTCGAATCCTTTGTACCAAGAAATTCTTGTATGTACCCGCATTTTGGGTAGTTTTTTTTTTTCAAATCGATATAATAGATTATTTTACATCAGATATGAAGTACAAAATACAAATTCGGGACACTACATCAATTATGAGAGTCCACGAGACAACCAAGTTCAACAACTCAATCAATACAAGAAATAAGGTCATTACAAAATAGAAACAAAGAAATAAAAGATTGTGTGAGATTGTTTATGTTTTAGTAAAAAAATTATTCGATCCAATTGCCAGAAATGCACCGGTACAGAGATAAGAAGAATTTCAGTACAAAATAATTGAGTTTGGGTAACATTAGAAAGGTGGAGATAAGAGCATTCACGTCCATGAATGTCATTTTTTCATTGCATTTTTATTTTTGGACAATGATAAAACCATTAACTTCAAAACTCAGCTTCATTTAAAAGCTTTGTTAATGAAATAAATCACTTGTACAAAAAATTAGGTTAGTCAATTTTTGATAACTAATTTCAAAAGGTTATATCTGTCTTTGAAAATATCAGTCGGCAATTATAACGACACCATTTATTCTTTATAATACAAATATGATTCTTATTCCAGTCCGCGCTAGCCCAGTTAACATTTCTTTGACTCTCCCAATTTGGAGATCTCGGGTTTGACCCTCGAATTAGGCCCGTAGAGTTTCAATGATGATTTATACCCCACATCCCTTTTCCCTTCTCCTTGAAACTATTAGGATCTGTCGGATCGTTAACTTCAGGATCCGGAATTAGTCGAGGTGCCCATTTTTTTCTAGGACTGGGCATCGGTTAAAAAAAAACGAGTTCTAGGATATCGCGTCGGCCTCCATTTTTTTCTCACGAGGTATATTAGATAAGGGGACGGATAGATCATTTTGATGGCTGCTTCATAATCAATTGTTTCAGAAAAAGTAAATTAATTGATTGAGGGATTTTCAAAACAAAAGCTAGGAGTAGTACATTGTGAGCAACTGCATCCAAGATTACCAGAAAATAATTCCTGGGACCCAGAAACGAATGCTCCAAAGCAGTAGGGCACACTGACATATAGGATTATTCTATATATAACCCAGAAGAAATCATGCAACATCTTTATCTCAAGTACAATGACTGTAACCCAATAATAGAAAAATAAAGAGGGACCCAAATTAAGGCCCCTAAAGAAGAGGTACAAGGACAAATCCCATGATAACTAACAACAAACTCACTTCAGAAGCCATAAAACCAGCTTCCCACTTTCCTACTTATCTCTATATATGAAATCCTCAACGTATTAACCAAATCCTAATCCCATAATTAGGCTAAAGCAACCGGCGGCAGATTACCAGCCGGGATGCATCGCTGGCGGCGGGGCCGCCGAGGGGTGTTGCCCCACACAGTTAGACTTCTATCCACCAGTCCAACTTCAAAGCTAGTAAGCTGCTGCATCAGTGGTGTGGCGCAAACCGTAATTTCTGCCACAGCTGGGGTGGTGTCAACCACAGAACGACGCCTTCCCCTGGCAGCACCACCATTTCTGGTGCCGTTCCTTCTGGTCAACCCTGAATTCCAAGAATGCCCCGTTGCTCTCATCAATCCACCGTACGTCTGAAGATCCTCGGTTACCTCATGCCTCGACAAAGAAGCCAAACCCGGAAGAATGTCCCTTTGGAAGTCCCTTCGCTGCCTCCCCCTCCTTGCCTGACCCCTTCGTGGTCGATTTGGTGGTGAAACACTTTCGTTTTCTTCCACTTGTTGGGTTTCAACAACCAAAGGCTTAGGCATATACTCTTCTTCCTTCATCTCTGTTAGATTCAACGTCATGGCCTCAAAGTAATCAAACTCGTCACACAACTCATCGTCTCCACCTCTTGATTTGGAGCCAAAGTTGCTTTCAAGATCATCTACGTAAGAACAAACCACCTCCACAAACTGAAGGAGGGAATCCGCCGTAGGAGCTTCAGATAGGCAAGTGGCGGTCTCCTCCTCCACACGATCAAGATGACAGGAGGAAGAAATAGCAACTAATGCCTCAGCTGCGATTCTGACAGAACCTTCGTGAGGCTTCTCAATGTTGTATTGTGGTAGAATGTCTTCGTCGGACTCTGGAACCGGGCTGGCTTCAAGATTTATATCCACAGCAATCTTGACTTTAACACTGGTGCTGCTTTCGAAAGAGGGTGCTAATGTAACTTCATCCTCGCTCGCACAAGAGTTCAAATCAATGTGAGTTCTAAAATTGGCGACCTTTTCATCCCTTCCTTCCTCTATAACAAGTACTTCAGCAGGAATTTGTGCTCCAGATTCAGGATCACAAGCCAGGTTTATGTCAATTCCTCCATTTTTGCATCCATTTTTCACGTCTTCATATTGAGGAGGGCATCGAAGGGATGCAGTAGTGGAGCCAACAGATGAAGAGTCTTTCTTAGGGGTATAAGAATTGTCCAGAATGGGAAATCCAAGAATCTTTGCTGTAACCTGGTAGCCACCTACCTCATTCCTCTTGGCTCCAACCTCAGAGTCACATGAAGGTAAAGTAATTTTCTGTGTACAAAGTTGAGAGGTACCTTTCCCATTTTCACTTCTGTTGGAAAATTGGTTGGAATCAGCTTGTAAGAAACTGAGTCCCGAGGAATTTGAATCCCACCTTGAACTGGTGCACTCCTTAGCAGGCTTCGCTTTAAGCCAAGGCAAAACATCCAGATTGCCCTCGCACTTCCTGTCTTCAAGAATGGATGAACATGCATTCAAGTTCAAGTCTTTTACCGGCTTCATATCTACATCATTATAGCCCTTTAAGTAGCTTTTGGCACCGTAATTGATAGAACGTTCAGAAGCTAGCTTATCATCCTTATTGCCGTTCGAATAATCAAAACCAGCTGAAGAGAAACGAGACGAAAAGTCCTTAGACCAGGATGATGACCCGTGGTAAAACCCATTACAGTTTGTTAGTCCACTGCCATAAGCGGGTTTTGACCCAGAACTTCTATTCAGATGCCACGTCTCTATAAAAGTCTCGTGGCTCTGAGCAGATGCTTGAGAACTCCTACTTATGGCACCCAACGGATCTAAATGTGGGAGCGTTTGACTTGATGTCAGTTTCTGAGTCAAGCTAATATCCCGCTTTCCCCAGGTTGAGATGGAGTGGGAAAAATTGTTGTTCGAATCAGAAGCATGAACCAATGGGTAGGGACTGGGAAATCGCGAAGCCACATCTGGTTCCAGATGGTTAGAACTACAGAAATCACTTCTTTCGGAGAATTCCAAACTGTGAACTCTGCTCTCTCTCCACAGACCTCCCCTGCTATAATCAGATGGGAGCATCTCCATAGGCTGCTGAACTTTGTTTAGTGTAGCACGCGCCAGTTGGGGAGACACAAGCAACTTATCCGGTTGGAGACCTTGGGGAAAAGTATTCAGATTGGTTTTACTGTGTCCTGTAGATGAAGAAAGCATTCGCATAATATTATCAGCTCTAAACCCAAAGAAGGAAGAAAGAAAAAGTCAAATGGGCATCGCTGGCACTACCTTTGTTCTTTAATTGAAAAAAAAAAAAACTTGAAATTTAGTGGTTCCACAGATCTCAGGCTCCCTAAGGCCATGTTTGGATCTTAGTATTTATAGTAGATTTACGCAAGGGTAAAAGATTAGGTAAAAAGGGAATAGGTTTCATTATCTTTCTCCCACTTGTTTTTTTGCCCTCTGGACCTCTACAAATCCATTTGTCCCCCAATTCAAGATTCAAACATAGCCCAAAAGATGATAGATGGTAATGGGTGGGCCACATAAATTTACTTGCTAAAGCCTGAGATATTACTCTCTCCTAGAATCATTTACTCCGTCAAAATTATGCCATAAATGCCACAAATACATGTAGCTTCTCTGAATCCTTATAGAATGAAGACTTCCTAGCTAAATTCTCTCTTTTCCAATAAGGATGGTCGAAAATGAGAACTTACAATGAATGGCCAACCTATTTCCAAGTTCAAGAAAAATCATTACCTGTTTCAGACATGTAGGGCGACCTCTCTCTCGTGATTCTTTTATTCTCAACTTGTGGATTACCAGGAGTCCCGGTGTTGATTCCATGTTGGGAGGTCTGCAAGAATTTGTCTGACAAATCTAGAAGAAACTGAGACTTTGGTTTAGCATCTAAATCCACATCTTTAATCTCTGTATGACGGGCAGTGCAGCCTATAAAATCAATAGATGTAGGAACAGTTGCTTCTTCAGCCAGAACTGGTTCGTTCAAGTCAGCCAAACCAAAAGAGTTCCTTGAACAGGAACCAAATCTTGAAGCATCTCCATCACCATTGATCTTCGCACTACTTCCAAAATTTGACTTTACACTGCTCTCAGAAGGAATCTTATGAATATTGCCTCGAGGATTTCCTGATATGTCAGATATCTTATATTCCAGGGACTGTTTCTCTTCTTCTGTATCAATATACACGTCACCCGGGAGTTGAAGATCAAACAACTTTTTCCTAACCTTGGAGGGTCTGACCTCCAATATCTCGCAATCCTTTGAACTGCACCCAGTTTGGGACGGAGTCCGACCAGCTAGTGTGCTATTTGCTTTTGTGCAACTCAGGGGAGAACTAATGTTTTCAGCAACAGAAACAGATGGTCTAGCAGAACCAGCATTCACTAAGGGGATGCTGGGTTTATGCCATCTCCAAGCATCTTCATACGGCATTTGAGACACCAATGGACTTGATGACGATGACGTCTCCATTGATATCCGATGCTTCTGTAGTTCCTTTCTTGTAATTTCATCCATCATGTCCCTCTGTCTTATGTAAAGGCGGTGGAGTTCAAACACCTGCGTGCCAACAAGAAATCAAATTATTCAAGATTTTGCCAAAAGATTAGAGCACTCAAAACCTAACAAAGAGCAACAAGATTTTGATTTGTCAAAGAGCAACAAGAGCAACAAATGAAGGCCCTTTAATTACTAGAAGTAAAATGGAATCTGTGAAGTAGTAAATCAAATTGCTATGTCAAATATGAAACTAAAGAACAAAGTAAACCTGATGCTTGAATACGGCTTCGTGCTCGAGCATCGTCTGCTTTAAGGCATCCTTATGGTCCCCTGGATATGCATTTCCAACAGTCCTGGGCAAGTAGTTGTTGCAATATTGCCCATTTACTAAAGTCTTATCTTGATAAAATAGGGGCCAGTTACTACTAGAATCTTCATTGAGATCCCTCATGGAGAAATAATATCCAGGCAGGTAGCTTTCGCAGTGCACTTTTGTTCCCATTCCTGCCAATCAAAGAAGAAACAAGGGTTAGTTTTTTCAGCTGTTTAAGACTAATAGTTGGTGGAACTAAGCACTTTAGATCTCTATATGATGAGCAGCCTAGATTCGGGAAAAAGAATTACAAAACAGAGGGGATCGATAGCAAATATCTACATTTATTTTTATGCAGCTATCTAATCAATAAACTCGAGTGTTAGTAATGTATCATTTTGATATATAAACACTGTGATTGCAACATCCCCAATGTGCACTAATTCATGCTACTCCCCCCAAAAAATATTTTTTTATTTTCTTACACCAAATTAAAGTATATTGTTCTTTAAAGTGGGACGGAAGGAGTAATATTAAGTCTCAATGTAATAAACATCCATTTTTAACCAGGCCACCAGCAAACGTACTCATTTCACATTTGCCTTCCTCGGGTAAATGCAAACCTCTTCTGTTAGATGCCCACTGTTCCCAGCAAGAACTCCCCTCCTTGCTTGAAAGACAAAACATTGTCTCAGCATCCTGATATGGTTTCATGGCATTACAACGGTGTTCTACATTGTACTCATACATCTTTCCATTCTCTCCTCCGATACCATGAATGGACTTCATCTCTCATTATGTAGCACCAGGCCAAAGGATGTGGATTTGTGCCTCAGTTGCTGTAGGATTTCCAGACACACCATAACTTCAATACAGGTGGATATACAGAAGCCAATGGCATATACAGGTGGATATATCAGAAACATGTAATCGTTTCTGCTTTTCAGAAGTTCTAGCCGTCTTCAAAATCAAAAGTACAATCAATGTCTAGTTATATGTCAGCATAACAAACCACATAAAATTCTTTCTAATGCACTTCTTTGGCCATTCCTATTTTTCAAACTGCACTTCTAATATGATGGGAGTCATGGGTCCATAAATGCAAACGATATTCAAAGAAGCAAAGTCTCTAAAGAGCACTTGAAGTCATTTCCTCCATAACCCGTCTCTCCTAGTCTTCATCTACCAAAACCATGTCCACCGCTAAGTAACAGGCCAGTTCCATGACCCAGAAAGAGTTTGAAAGGCTGGGTTTAGGGACTTGCACTATGCACCTGGGTTTTCAGTTCCGTACACCAAAGTCCAACTGACTTTTATCATCTCTTATTTCTCTTTTACAATGCATCTGGCTTAGCCATGCATCTCACACACTCCCACAAGTATTTTCCATATTAGAGCTGTCAATTGTAAAATATAGATTAGTTTGAAGATCTATAGGTTTACCACTTGCTCATAAGATTTACTGATTCTAATAGCATGCAGAAGTAGTACTCGGAAATTTTCATACACCTGTAGTACCAGATAGCTCCACACATCATTGGCCAATATACTAATTAAACTATATAACCACCACAATGTATGCAATTCTGCATGCCCATTAATAAGGCATATATCATTTATGTTAGTCCCACTAAACCAGAAATCAGGATTCAGATGATATGGACGCATTACATTACTATGATACTATGCTTGGAGACATGAAAAAGCAAATGCATTTAACCACAATTACTACATCAACAGGGAGATAACCTTGGCTAAGTCGCAAAGTCTAGCCCTGCTATTGCTTTTGTGACTTTTGTCAAATTAGTTCATTATCTCTAGACCATAACAGTTTCATACTTGGCATCAGCCGTCATAATAGTAATCATGTTGGTCGGTCTATATCAAGAATATTAGTCAAGGCCATCAGGGGATCAGAAGGAGCAAAATCAAATTGAAGTTTCTCTTCTAAATCACTGCAGGCACATAAAGAATTCAATCAAATGCATCTTCTTTGGGTAAGCACGCCATTTTATTCCAACCGAAAAGAAAAGAAGTGCAACACAGCACAAGCAAAAAAACAAAGGAACACACAAGCATAAATAGACAATAACTCCTCCCAACGAGGAAGAACACGCAACTAGTCTAAAACAACAGCTTACCAAAGACAACAACTCGCAATGCAATTCTCAATTTGACAACTACTATAGAAAGCGCATATGAAAGCGCCCCTGTTTACATTCATGCAACTTTTTAACTACACCAGTATGTGCCTTCTAAGGATCAGATTACGCAATAGTGTCACACAACATTTTCCTTCATTTCCTAAAAGCCATGACAGTACGATGCGTTTCTATATGTAATAGGAAATGAAGCATACATGGAGCACAGTTCGTCGCATACTAGAGTATGAAGATAAAGTTATGGCATAGATAACACGGATACGGTAGAACAATACAGGTATTATCATCAGGTTCCCTCACATGCATAGCTGTCACATCAGTAAATGGCATTAGATGATAAGTACGCTATTTAACTTTAAAAATGTGGAAGCCTAATAATCATTGTTTGGCCCACTACCCAATGGCTAAAAGTTCATGATAAATGAAGAACAAAATCTAACACAGTTACGTATATAGGTTGAGCGAATCTAGCGATGAATCTAGATGCATATGATGAATTTACTAATGCCATCCTATTTAGGTTAAACACGATGCACGCAACAATTTTCGGTTGTGCACAACCACTTTCTAGTCCAGGCCTTCTAGATCTCAGATATTGGACGGAAACCTTCTTCCACTGCTTAAATAAATTACCAAAAAAAGAGTGAGGAAGTAATGCTCTTGAAAAGGCACAAACAGGTTGTCAATGGGAAAATTTCTCTTGAAACTGAGTTAAACTAAATCGAACACAAACTTCAAATAAAGATCTTTCTTTTATTTGCAACGAATCGGGCAATTAACTAATACAATCGGAACCACTCGGACAAAATTCAGATAGCAAAGGCGACGCATAGAATCAATTTACCACCAGAAATAGCAGCACCACAATTATATGCGCATAAACAGATGAACAGATGATTCTAAGCATTTCCAGTGAAATTTAACCATAAGTACTAGCACACAGTATTCTAGAAATCCAACCATGAACAAGGGAAAAATAGCAACTTTTCCCTGTGCAGATTAATAATAATTAATAAAGATAGATTCTTGATCCCACGTATAGGTGATGACCCATCAAATCCAAATACCCATGAAATTGATCAACAAAAAAACCAAATGAACAGATTACAACAAAGCAAAGTATCTCACTAGATTTATAATAATAATATATATATATATATATATATATAAGTGCACAAAACCTTTGTTCCATTCAATCTAGTCCAATAATCTACCAAACCCAAAAAGAGAAACTGTAATATCTCAATAACAGAAACAAATCACACCCATAAATCTAATTAACAACTAGTGTGAGTAGAATTTACCTCAGACCCACATCCTGCAATCAGCTCTCCTTAAGAAGCAACCATGGATTCAATTATTAAGAATTGACTCCAAAAACCCAATAAGTAAAAAAAAAAGATTGGAAATTTAGAGTCATAGACTTGGGGTACTACAAAAGACAAAAATGGAAAACCAAAAAAAAAAAAGAAGAAGAAGAAAACTTCATAAATATAGAGAAGCACAAAGTGGGTGTTTGGGAAACACAATTTCAAAGATGCTTAGATCGTCGTCGGGTTGAAGAAAAGGAGGAGATTTTCGATCTGATGGGGCCAGTGCCTGAAGAGAGAGAAGAGTTTTCTTTTAGAGAGAGAGAGAGAGAGAGAGAGAGAGAGAGAGATCCCAGATAAGAAAATCTTCCCACACAAACAAACGACCCTTCCAAGAACAGTGACATGAAATTTGTCAACATCCGGTCTCTTTTTTATTCTCTGCTTTTTCTTCACTCCTCTCTCTCTCTCTCTCTCTCTCTCTCTCTGATTCTTTTTCCAATTTAAATAAACTTCTGGGTTCTTGAGGAAACGAAAAAGAAATGGGCATTTTCTAGATTCTCTCCACCTTCATTGCTTTTGGTACAGATATTAATGACAATTAAATAAGATCCTGTTTTCGAACGCTAAATAAATATTTACTTTTTAAAAGGATAATTTTAAACTTAAAATGATGAATTTATTAAAATTTAAAAATATGCAATATGAAACTTGTTTAAAAGAAATGAGATCTTTAATATGGTGTAAAAAAATTAAAAAATTATTTTTTATTTATATTATATTTTAGTTTGAAAATGTGAAATCAGTAAGTATTTATTTTTAAGGAAGTGTTCTGAAACGGGCTCTAAAACCCGTATAGATATAGATACACATGATTATACACGCCTGCTAATAACAACAAACTTGAATACTTTCTTAATCTCGATATGTCAGGAGATTAATTTTATTTCATAATTGCTACTTTACTTGCCATTTGAAGAATTGTTTGATTGGCCAATAGCAGACAATGGTGGTCCCATTGCACCGTGGGAAGGATCAGGTTTCAGGTGATTCTATTTCCACCCACAGATTGTCTCCATTTCTACCAATTATTGCACTTTGTTTTGTTTTGTTTTTTTTAACTGAATTATTGGACTTTGGTAGAAATCTCAAATTACATCTTGAACCTCCAAACCAAAAAAAAAACTTCAAATCCAAACCAAGCCACCACCCGGCCAGACGGATTCTTAAAATAAGGGAAGTGATTTGTCACTTGCCAAATTGTTAACGACACTCTTCAGGGGAGTGCCAAAATCAGTATGGATTGATTTTGCCACTTTTGAAATTGTTAACTTTTGGGAAGTGGCAAAATTACTCCTCTAAAATAAAATTGTTCATATTTCAAAGAATAAATTGACCAAGATATATGTTGATTTTAAAATGTTATATAAACTTGAAAGGTCAAATTGCAAAAATTAGTTATCACCGTAAGAAAATAAAGTGTTTGCTCTAGGCAGGGCTCTTCACCACGTCTTCCAACCCCCGTCACCACCAGTCTTCGCATCCACCTCTCTCAATCACCCAACACCTCTATCTATCTCTCTCTTAAGATTTCTCCGGTGAGCGTTTGAAGTGGGAGGGTTGTGATGAAGGTGAAAGAGAAGGACGGTGGCGGAGGTGATTATGATTTGGTAGGACTAAGATTCCGTTTCGCTTTCTTTTTAAATTTTCTTTTCAAAAACAATGTAATTTTAAGTTCAAATATAATAAAAATAAAAAATAATTTTTCAATTTTTTTTTGCACCGTTTAAAAGATTTCAATAAAATCTATCAAACAAGATCCATATTGGTAGGAAAATTATTTGCGTAAACACATAATTTTTGAGCTTGAAATTGCCTTACTTTTCTAAAAGTTCATTTTCTAATAAACCCGGAACGGAGCCTAAGGATCCTCTCATGAAAAAAGTATTCAATGCCCCTGGTGCCACGTGGTACCCCAAACTTTATCTCTTCCACACATTTGTATGGTCCCCACCACAAAATGTGCCCAAAAAAAGAGCTTGGTGCACTGTTACGTGGTGTCTCAGGGGCGCTAAATAATTACTCCCTCTCATGGGATCCTTAAATGTGATCCAAAATAAGACTCACCACGATATGATTTGACGATCTAAACCGTTTATCATGCAACTCTCAATGTGTTTATTTAGAGAAAAAAAATTGACCCGACATCAGTATCTATTTGAATAAAGCATCTTTACCGTAAGAAAAATGAACGGTCAGGTTTTGACAATTCATTTTTATCTTCTAAAAAAAATGATTCAACACGGAGAATGATTCGTCTAATCAACTTAATTTTGACACGGAAAATAAATATACCAAGACCTACCATATGTATATTTGTGATGAGGAAATTAGACCATGATGAATTTCATTTTGCATCGCATGATACTAATTTTAATTTGTCAAAATAGGGGTACGTAGAATAAAAGTTTGGTAATCCAATTGAATTTTAGAATGTTGACTGTACAGGAGTACATTGTTAAAACAGAAAGATAAAAGCACAGCAAGTGTTGTACAGCAGTCACGCACAGACCGTTTTTGTGCCCATCTCGGATATCGCAAAGATGATCGGAGCTGCTCAAAATTGGATGATTCGTAAACACCTTTCCCAATATCGGATTGAGATGATTTTTTATAGGGACCCTAAACGATGTATTTTGAACAAAATGAGCAGCTCCGATCATCTTTGCGGGATCTGAGACGGACACAAAAACGATCTAGATGCAGCTGTTGTACAACACTTGTTGGACCTGTAGCAGCATTCTTGTTAAAAACACTAGAGAAAAATAGAAGGGGTGCGAATATCATCTCTCCTAATGTTTAGGGTTTCTTTTATATGCTTTACTTTTTCTTTTTTTTTTTGAACATTTATATGCTTTACTTTAATGCCCTAGATGTTGGAAAGATTCACGGGGAGGCGATTTTGTACTTGTGTGTATTTGGTTGGTCGATCCTCTGTTTCTTACAGAGAGCCTAATGCTGTGAGAGTACCATGTGATCTGCCTCCTTAAAAAGCACACAACTTCCGTACCATTTTATGTTGGTTTTTGCAAAACGTCATGTTAGTTTAAGTTTCCGCTAAGGGGGGGTTTTTGGACTTTATATTGGATATTTCGAAAAAAAAATATTGGGTGAAAGTCATAAAATGTTTTACTTTTTTGATTCCTTTCGATGAGACGAATTAATAATTCACAAAAGTTAGACGCAAAATTGACAAACACGAAAAAAAATTAAATAACGACAAAATAAGAAAAAAACCCAAAAATCTTAGTGGAACTTAGCCTTATTTTGGGTTTTTTAAAAGAAGCATTTGAGGAAATATTTTCCAAGCAAGATCTCAATGGGTATTTTTGAGTGTTGTTAAAAAAAAAATCAGAAGTATTTAATTTTCAAGATCTCAGAATGACACTTAGTTTTCCTCAACAAACGAATATTTACTTTTTAGATGGAAATTGAACATGATTGCATGTATAGTCAATTCAAACCGGTGCACAAGTTGCTATCTAATGCAAATGTATTGTTTTCAAATCTCCATTGGAAGAACCCATGAATTTGTGAGATCATTACACAATTTCCAATTCACGTATAAACGAATAAAAAAATTAGGTCAATTGAACATCGATTATTGCGTGATGATAATTCTGTAGTTCTGTAGGTACGATATTTTCAAGAATATTATATCCATTTTATTGCAGAATAAATTTGATCCGGTCACGTGATCCATATTTATGTTCGATTACGACATGCCATACGACATGAACGGTGCAAATCATGTAGAGATAATCTTATGGATGCCCACTAGCGTCACGACACCATTACTTTGACCTTCTAACGCCAATCTCTTTTCGTGAAAGAGGGTTGTGGTGATTATATGTGTTTTCCAAATTTAGTCATAGAATATTGTATTTTGTGTCAAAAAAATATGCCGTAAGTGTTGAATTAACACCATGAGAGTTGAATTAAATGGGTTTAATAAATGGTTTTTGCATTGAAAAGGTTGAATACGAACAACAATTTAGAAAAAAGATATACAATGAGCAAATTAAATAATTCATAGTTTTTCGTCATTGGCTTGAGACATTAAAACAAACACAATAAAATAACATATATAGATCATCGTAGGTATTTCACCTCAAACGCCTATCCATCCAACAATCACCATGTATATACGTAAGGTTCATCGTATTAATTTATCCCACAATACAAAATAATGCCACACATAAGAAGTGAATAAATTGAAATATTGCGATCGTGAAAACAGATAGGTGCTCCATAACAATTTGGAGGGATAAAAAGAGACTTGAATAACCAATTTTCACAACAAAACAAAAAAAAACTACTGGAGTACCAACCAATATATGCTTCCTGGCAATATCGTCACTCATTTTTTTTTAAATAATTTGTTTTGCTAGGAGAGTCAACCTTATTCCAAAGATACATGAATCAACAAACATTAACTAACCAATAGAAATTCAAAAATATTAATATATACGGTATGTCCCTTTCTCCTATGCGAGGAGAGATATGACGATGTGGGAACAAGAGAGGGACATGCGATGTAAAAAAAAAATGGAATTGGGGGATTCTGTAATACGGGTGCACTACAGTAGAATAGTGCACAATTTGAGTCGTCCATTAATTGTAAAAATGGGCGGCTCAGATTGTGCAATACTCCCCTACATTATAGGGTTCTTGTTTATAGAACGAGAGAGAGGGGGTGGGGGGACCTCATTCTCACTTTAATAACATAACAAAAATGCCAATCTTCGTCATTTTGCACCAAATAGTAATTAACCTCACGATAAATAAATAAAAAATACACTTTACATGAACTTAAGGCCGTGTTTGACATGCCTTTGGTTGGGTTTGTAAAACTTGATTTAGTTTAATTTATGATTGCTACATAATCATTTGGGGTTGGACCTGCCTGATCAAGTCGCAGAGGTCCAGAGGGCAGCGTCAACAAATGCCTTTGGTTCATATGGCTGGTTTTTCAACACTTTAATGTTGAGTTTTTCTATATCCTTGTTTTAAAGGAATTTATTTAGTTTTTAGTTACATCTTTAAATCTGGTTCGTCTAAACGGAAAAAACAAGCAAAAGTAAAACAATACTCTGTCAAGTTTTGGTATCTGCAACTAGGTTTAAAAATAAAAATATACAGTATAGTTTTGGAGGGCTTTATTTACTAGACTATTTTCAGTTTTGGTCTTTTTTTTTATATTTTATTTTCCATCTTTTTTAGTCGAGACAAAATGGAGAAATAGAAAAAATGACAGTCAACAGAAGAAAATTCTTTATCTTTATATAAAAGAACAAAAAGCAACACATGAGACAACTTTCTACAAGTTTCACATATTTTTGTGGAGGGCGTTTCACATATCTCAGAAGTCAAAACTCAAAAACCAATTGTTAAACAATTTCAAAAACTATTCGGCACAAAAGCATTAAACAGGTTGTGGCAAGTACATTCATGAGCACTGATGACTCTTTTTCTCTTTTTACAATTCAGGTGTCCAATTAGCTTGCGTCCATCTCGATTAATTTTGAAGGACAAATCTCTCACTGTCCGTTTTCGGGATCCCAAAGCTCGATATCAACTACCCTCAAAAAAGTTTATAACACTACTTAAGAGGTTTTGAACGTGAGACTTTACTTTGTTCGGTTTGGTGTCTTTAGACTCAACCCTTAGAGATGAACAGTTCCCAATAAACTTTCTCCCCTCATTTCTTTATTCATCTCTTTTCACTCATTACCCCAAAAAATTTCTCAAAACCCAAACCAAATAGAATAAAAAAAATCCAGTCTCAGGTTTTGACCACTAAAGCGAACCCGTTGGAGTCATGAGAACAACAACTTTATTCAAAATCACCCAAACAAACTTCGCCAAGACCACCGACCGCTGCTTTGGAGTCTAATGTCTATCATCATTTTTCCCACTGGGTGGAGTCATCATCATTTTTGGCTTGATGAATATTCAAGTGGTTATTCATAGCTCAGCCATGAACAGGTTATTTATAGCAGCAATCAATTGCGATCATTTAAAAATATTTTAAACGGTCCAGATTTTAATAAAAAATTTTGGAAAAAAGTTTAACTCTTTCCAGGAAAAATTTCATTAACATCAGATCGTCCAAAACACTTTTGGACGGTCACGAGTAGCTCCGTAAACATCTATTCACATCTCCGCCATTAAAAAGATTTTAATGAAACTTTTCCGGAAAAAAAGTTTAACTCTTCTCAGAAAAAGTTTCATTAGTATCAGATCGTTCAAAACACTTTTGGACAGTCGCGAATGGCTCCTTAAATATCCACTCAAAGATTTTCTCATAACGTAAAACATCGGCCTCACTAGTTTGCAAAATCGAAACTAATTAAATTTTACAGCAAATTACTACTCCCTCCCTTCTAAAATGATTCTCCATATTCACTATTTAGACTTTCCAAAAAGTTGCTTACATTTTGTAATTTATAATAATTGTGTATAATTTTAACATTTTTTTCCAATCGAACTAAATGAAATCTAATATCAAATAAGATTCATATTACCCATAAAAATATTTTAAAGTAGAACTATAAATAGTTTTTTAAGAGGACCAAATAGAAAAATATAGACAAATATTTTGGGACGGAGAGAATATTTGGAGTATTAGTTTATCACTTTATCTTCATGAGAGGAATCTAAAAAAGTAAAAAAAAAAAATCAAAATGATAAAAAAAATTCACTAAAGACAAAAAAAACCAAAAACACTAGGATTATTTTTGCCTTTTTGGAAAGAGCATGATAAGTAAAAAAACACACACATCATAACCTCCATCTAATACTCCAAACAGTCTCACATACACATAATCCAGTTCGTATATATTAGGGCAAAGTTCACTTTCACCTCTTATGATTTGGATCATGTGTGGATACATCCCCTATGGTTCAGAAATGTGCATATGATTTTCTGTGGTTTTAAAATGTGCAAATAGATCTCATGCCGTTCTGTTTTCCATCCATATTAACGGAGGTGTATCTTGCATGTCTCAAGAATCTAATCTGAGCCGTTCATAATGTATTAAATAAAAGATAGAGCATCTCTGTAAAAAAAATCATCTCGATTAGGTATCAATAACCCATTGATCTAATCTTTGGTAAATTCAAATTTTAAATTTTAATTTCATAATAAATTCAATTCAGCCATGAGATTTTCATTTTTTGATCAACTTGAATTTTGGCATGGATGGAGTACTTGTCGAACTCTACAACATCAACGATTCGGATCCAATTTTGGGTATAGGAGATGGATTGGTTAAATTTAAGGAAGAAGAAGAATCAAGGAAGGAGATGAGGGCTTATCGGTCTTTTAATGTTGTGTCCGTTAATAGAGATGTAAAACATGACAACAAGGAGTCTATCCACATATATTCAAAACCACAGAGGACTATGTGCACACTTTTGAACTATAAAGGGTGTATCCGCACATGGCTCAAACCACATGGGGTGAAAGTAGATTTGTCCTATATACTTATCATCCAAACAATTTCACAAATTTATCGTCTATTTTAATTACAATCCACAATCTATTACTCACAATCCATAATCCCAAGTTCAAGAGGGTAGAGAGAGAAAGTTTGGGGTCGCTTCCCCCCCCACCCCCCAATTCTCTTCCTTCCTCTCCTCCTTTCAATCCCCCATCTCCGAACTCTCTCTGCTCCTCCCCTAGCCTCTCCTCTCTTGGCCCATGGTTACGAGGTGGTTGAGCTCTCTCCTTAAAGAGATGACATTTCCCACTCTCCCCATTATTTTTGGATTCAGGAGCCAGATCTACGGTTCTAGATCTGGGTTTTTGGAACCAACTCAGCGGCGACGAAGGCAACGTCGGTCAGCGGTTAGCCTGCGGTGGGAACGAGCTCAAGTTGGTGTGGCGGGTCTATCTTGAGAGTTGCTCTACCCATACTTGGCCTCTCCCTTGGCCACTCCACCCACCCTCACGAGTGTGATTGATGAATCCAGCTCCGGCGTTTTGATTCCAGAAGGCTTTTTTGTTTTTTATGTTTTGTATTTTGTTTGTTGTTTTGGTTTGTTGGTTTTGTATTTTGGACCAATAATGTCCTTTTTATAATGATATATAATATGATATGTTTCTGAGTTGATAAAAAAATCCATAATCCCAAAAAAGTAGCTCCCAAACACCCCATAAGTTGCGTTAGACTCATGAACCCATGAGGGGGACCCTTGACACCTAGTTATAAAGCCAAATTAATCTCCCACTATATGGAAAGGTTGAGCCACATTTTTCCACTGACAATGACCATATGGATGTTTAAGGGACCACATCCAGTCTAACGTATGTTTCATTAGGGACCCTAAAAAATTAAATAAATTATAAAATATATCTAGAAAGTTTGAACTAGTCTTATAATTGACTCGCAACCCCAAGTCCTTTTGTTAACTTTTAGTTTTAACATTTGTGATTAATAAAGTTTGATAATGACAGAGCCTCCTAGCTCTCATGTTTCAAACAAAACCGTGTATGCCGTTACTTGTAAGTCTAAGCTCGTGACTATTTTAGGCCTGTATATATATGGGCCGTGTAACTTGTATCTGGTTTGTTTTTTTTATCAATGTGAGTTGTATTTGTTCGTATCTTGATAACTACGGGTAAATATTAGACCTCATAGTGATATTGTAATAATACAGTGTAGTGCCGTCTTGCAATAAAAAATCTTACATGAGAGAATCCAAAGCTATAGATGTCATTTTGTCATTGTCATTCTTATTCTTTGAACAATGAATAGTGTTATTTTGCCCCCCCAAAAAATGGACAGAACTCAGAAGTGTTGCACCCATGTTTTGCTTTTCTTTCATCTCTCTCTCACAATCTCAAAAATGACAAATTTGCCTTAATTGAAAAAAGAATTGGCATTAATTTTCAAATTTCAGAGAAGTTTGACATGATGGGTGTGGCAACCAATTCCCACTTTTTTCTGCCATTTTCAAGAACAACGCTGCTAACCACAAGACAATTGCGCACATATTGTGCATAGATTTTATTGTGGGGCCCATCACAGATCTCACACAAACGATCCAAGCCGTGCGTTAAATGTAAAATATTTTTTCAAAGGTCTCATCAAAAATCAGCTCAATCCGATATCTATAGGTACTCGATTCAATCATCTAACTTTTCATTTAGATTTTCGGATAATGAAAAGTTAAATAATTAGATTGAGCACCTATAGGTGTTGCATTGAGCTGATTTTTTGCGAGGACCATTGAAAAAATGTTTTACATGTAATGAACGGTTTGGATTGTTTGTATGGGACCCATAATGGCCCCACAATAAAATCTGTGCGCAATTTATGTGGGATTTGTTTGTGTGGACAGACTTATACTGTTCTAAGAAATGGCAAGAAATTTTGCCATAAATGGCTACGGTAATAAAACCATGGGTACATGACTTGTGGTATAAGCCAAATGTAAACTACAGTATGTTGTGTGGGACCCATTTTGGGATTCCACACAAATAATCTGACACACTTAATTTGTTTAAAATATTTTTGTGCGGATTCATGTAAAAAATAACCTTAGTCGGATATAAGTAAGAGCTTCGCTTGAGCTTATCAAGATTCGACTGAGCTGATTTTTTTTATAGAGATCTTTAAAAACATATTGAGCTGCTCCGATAAAATGCGTGGGATCCCGAGGTGGGCCCCACACAATGCGATATGCATTTGATGTACACCAAATTTAATGGTGTATCCATAGTCGGACTATGGCTACCGGTGTGGATGCTCCAAGGACATGAATCACTGTGTTTCGCACTCACAAAAAGTAGGAGAGAAGAAAATGGGAATAAAATTCTTTTGTGCATAATACTTAAGTTTGCTATTTTCTCCTTTCTTTCTCTCCGGACTAAACGATGATAACGATTTTATTTTTTATACTTTTTCTTTCTTTTGTTTTCGAAGAAACCCTAAGTCACTTTTTGGCGCATAAATAATGATACGATTCACACGAAAGAAAAATAAGTGTATCGGGATAAAAGGGGAGTATTAGTTTGGAATTGTCACAAATCTAAACGTTACTTTAATTATTATGCTTCTAACACAAGACCTTCGCGTCTACATTAATTTTAGTGACAACCTTAAACCGTTACATTATCTTAGAAGGTTCTCTTTAGTAGTAGTAATTAAGGTCATTTCTCTTTCTTATTCGGGATTTATAGCAGGAATTAATTAAGTGCTGGTTAATTTTACTTGCTATTGATGGAATTTGGATAAACTTTTTCCAACTATTTTTCTACATTCATCTTTAGGCAATTTTTTTACTACTTTAAAAAACCTTGGTTGAAAAGCTTAAAACCCTTAAATGCTGCAAAAACAAGAAAACAAAAATTGAAATGCCATTCGAAAGTCGTCCAAACAGGGCCTTACATTTTGATGAACACTCGGTAAAACATAATTGTTTTTGGTTTTCTAAACATTGAGAGCGTGGGGAATTTTTTACCCTCACATTAAAACTTCTATTTAAATGCAGAGATTCGGACTAGATTAACTAATGATCGGAAAAAAAAAACTAGCTTAACTTACATTGGTTAACTAAAATGACACCCATCCAAACTAGGGTTAGTCTAGCCAGCACATTTTCTACCCGGGGTCAAGAAGTCAAATCTCGTCAAATGCAAGAATTGATTATTAATAATCATCCATATAAAAGTACTGTTTCGTTATTAAATTATTTCTTACCCTATTTGGCTGTTTATTGGAATATTTTCGTATTAAGCCTTGATTTAGTTATTATAATCAAGTTATTATGGATTTCACATGATTGATGTATAATACCGTTGTTGCAACTTTTGAATGTATCCCCACTACTGCATGATATAAAAGAATATCAAATCAATAATCTACCAAAGGATTGCATAATAATACAATTAAGGGATACTTAAATATCCATCCTCAACTCATACCCGACTTATGTTTTCATCCTGGCCATTTTGAATACTTATGCTTTTATCCTCACTTTAAAATAAATCCAATATTGCCCTTCTACATACTTATATATATACCCAATATTGCCCTTCTACATATATAAGTATGTAGAAGGGCAATATTGGGTTTATTTTAAAGTGAGGATAAAAGCATAAGTATTCAAAGGATGAATTTTAGGATGGAAAGATAAGTCCTAAAATCCCAAACCCAAAAAATTTGCTAAAATCTTTTATCACAAACTGAAAATCTCACCACCAAAAGCATTTAACCCCACCCCATTTCCGTTTCCATTTCCCACAACCCCCCCGTCCCCCATTTCCATTGAAAACATAAGCATGAAAAAATGGTGAGATGAATTCTTATATGACATAGATAAAGAGGATGGATATTTAAATATTCCAAATTAATTGTCAAACCGATTTTAAAGCTCACTTGAACTAATTTCGAGGTCTGAAGTTAAAAATCAAAAAAATTCTCCAGTTGCTTCAAAGTTTGGAAAATGTTCGGCCTTCGTGAGATTTGAACTTGCAACCTCTTACCCATTTTAAAGCTCACTTGAACTAATTTCGGGGTCTAAAGTTAAAAATCAAAAAAATCTCCAGTTGCTTCAAAGTTTGGAAAATATTCGGCCTTCGTGAGATTTGAACTTGCAACCTCTTGGAGGGCAAGTCCTTTAATTTAGTTGCTTTCTCATTCTCACTTGCCCAAATCCCAAGCCCCTTTGGGATTTGCAAAGAGCTACGCATGTATATCTGAACGAAAAATTTATTTGGAATAATGACAAATTATTACTTGTAAATAATTGTGGGAAAGTTTAATTTGTGTTATCTATCAATATAAATTAGGATATTTATGATTTCGGTATTAAATTATGGGTTGAAGTGAAATTTGATGAAGCTAAATTACTGTAAGTTAGGCCTAACAAAACATATTGTCTAGAAAATTTAGTGGAAACGTCTAACCAAATCAAATTGAATCGAGTCTTATGTCCCAATCAATTGTGGAAACGTCTCCTTTGTAATAAAATTATGGCCCATATATAGGTTATCTGTCCACAAATTTGTATTATTGGTGGGACAAAATGTCCCACATAAAAAAACCTTAAAAGCCATTTAAATTTCGGCCTACGCATTTTTGAACCATAATAATTGTGAAATGAATCCACCTACCATAGTAATTGTTTGATTTATATCTTCATAGTATACCAACTAGAAAACAGAGGTCGTGAGTTCACTTTCTATGTGACTTTAAACGAGAAACTTTTGTGTATCCCGGGGATACCAAGCCCCTTTTTTTTTTAATCGGTAAAAGTAACAATTTATTAATAAGGGAAAGGGAAAGGGAAAGGGAATTCCAACCAAAAGTTGGAGAAACATCCACAAATTGGGCAAGCCCAAAACACCTGAGGGTCAAAAACCCAAATATACAAATAAAACACAATACCTGAAGGCCTAGAAACCCAAATACAAATATTAAGCCCAAACAAGAAAATCCAAAACCCTAGCCCTAATCTGCTACACCAACTTCCATCACCCCGCCGCCATCCACTACAAACTCCACCACCAGACAGAAACCACCACCACCACCGGATCGTCAAGTCCAGCAGCACCTAGAAAAACAAGCACCGAAACAAAGACCCAAACCACTGTAGCAGAAGCTCAACTGGAGCCGTTAGGCGAGACCGGGGACACCCAAGAAATGAACCCGGCGAGAGATCGAGCAGGCACTCACACCGTTAGGCATATGTCGACAAAAAACACAAGAGAGATCCGACCGGTGAAGAGTACACCGAAGTCAATAACAAGCCGTGATGGGAGTAGAGGTAACAAAATTGCAGAGAAACAGAAATTGGGCAGCAATCCAAGGTGGGGGACCGAAAAAAGTGAGAGGAGGAAGAAGAAGACAAGGATCCCGACAAGTCTCACCAAAACTGCCCTTGTCGCTGTCGGAGCACTGGACGATCACCGACCGAAATTAGCACACAAAAAACGATCAACAACACCCTTTCGTCGAGGACCATGACCTCAGCTATGACCCAAACGGCACCACCATCTTCGACCACCAAACTACTGTGTCAATCAATTTTTGGAGTAATCATTTTAAAATACCTTCAAAAAAGAGTAAAGAAAAAGAAGCAGCACCCCTCCAAACTTCAAATAGATCAAGCATTCAAGCACCACCAACTGTTGCCACAACCATTTGAACCACCCGAAGCCGCTAGACACACCGGAAGAGCCAAAAAACCTCCGACCGGAGGCGAAGAGAAGCGGGTCCCCAATGCCACGCCCTCCCACATGGCGGAGGGCGGTGGACTAGATCCAGAGTTCAACGCAAGACGCCCGGCGAAGGGCGAAGAGCTAGAACCCAGGTCATTGAAGTAGAAAAACAGAGAAGGGAGAGGCTTAGCCAAGAGAAGAGAGGAGAGGCTAGGGGAGAGGAGGCGGCGCCGCCGCCCCCCACCCACAGCGAAAAACCCTAGTCGCTGAGTTTTTGGTATAGAGAAGGAGATCCCATCCAGTCTATTTCTTATTTTTTGGCCATTTTTCGATCACATATTGATGATTGGTTCCGTTCATTTTGTAGAGTTCGATGAAAACCTTAATCATACAAAAAATCGTGTTCATCGAACTTTATTTGATATATGATCGGTACACGTGAAAATCGCAAAAAACAAAAAAAACAAAACTGGGATTTGATTCAGTGTGTTTTTGGATCCAATTTTGATTTTCTTCAATATTCATGTGTGTCGATCATTTATCAAATAAAGTCCGATGAACGTAATTTTGGGTATGAATAAGGTTCTCACCAAATTCTACCAAATAAACGGAGTTGATCATCAAAATGTAATCAAAAAATGGCCGAAAAGCGAGAAACATTTGGCATTTGTGGAATTTCAACATCCGATCTCGCCGAAGACAAGCAATTATTAGGTTTATGATGCCCGCCAAACTCATGGGGGTTAAATTTATTACTCCCTCCGTCCCATTTTCATTGTCCTTTTTTGATATTCGTGTCAGTTTTCAATCGCTTATATCTTCCAATGTAAATCTCCAAAAATATGCAATATGAATCTTATTTGATAGATTTCAATTTGTTCTATAATACAAAGATGTCAAATTCATGAAAAACATTATAGATTGAAAGATATACGCAATAGATAAAAAAGTGAAAAATGAATAATGGACAATGAAAATGGGACGGAGGGAGTATGATTTACCGACATTCTATGTTTATTTTGTGGTTCTCTTTTTCGAACATAGTTTTGTGTACAAGAACTTAGAGAATCGTTCAGCTTTCTTTTTAAATATTATTTTTTAAAAAGAAGATAATTTCAAATTCAAATATAACAAAAATGAAAAAAAATATTTAATTTTTTTTGCACCATTTAAAAGATCTCAATGAGATCCATTAAACAAAATCCATATTGGTAGGAAAATTATTTGCATAAATATATAATTTTTGAGCTTGAAATTATCTTCTTTTTCTAAAATTTTCTTTTTAAAGAAACCGGAACGGAGCGGATGAATTTACTAGTCACATGCTAAAACTGTTTCTGTGACTTAGCTCCGCGTGTTCTCATCTAACTAGACAGAAAAAATAATTTAACTTCATAAATTTATTTGCTAATGTTCATTAGAAATTGATATTTGCGCTCCACTTTTTACTGATGGTGCTCCACTTTATTCATGAAATTAATAGTAACTTCACGTTAAAATTGGAGCACTATCAATAAAAAGTGAAGCGCGAAAATCAGTTTCCATGTTCATTTGATCTGTATTTTTACTCAATTTCTTCTCAAAATTGACTAGAGACTAAGGGTGAGCATGGTCCGGTTTGGTTCGGTTTTATAGTAAACCAAGAACCAAACCAATACCTACGGATTATAAATTTCGAGAACCAAACCAACCCACAAAATGCATAGAACCAAACCGATCCAATCCATTAGACTACGGTTCGGTTTCGGTTTTAACCACGGTTTACTTTGAACTAAGTTATTATCTCCAAAAAAATATTTGAAGTAGTTAAAATTACGAAAATAAATTTAAAAAAAAAACTTATATTAAAATCAATTTCATTCTGCAGTTGACATCTAACAAGAAAAGACAGAAGAAAAAAGTTAGGATCAAATAAAATATTGTTGATTTGGAAAAAAAATTGCAACACAAAAAATCAAAGTAAGAACATAATTTGTTTTCCCTTACATTCACGGAAGCCATGCAGATTGTAAAGAGAACTATGGGTAGAGAAGATAGATGGCTTATTGTGGCTGGACAAGAGATGGATGTTACGCTAGTACATTAGGTTTATGTAGTATAGGGATAGGTTTTCTTATATAGAAAGTTAGGGTAATTAGTTTTGGTAATGGTACTAGAGGAGTTATAGGAATAGGAATTGGAAAACTAAATATTGGTGGATTTAATAGGATCGATAAATTAGGAAAGTAGGCTCCTATATTTATTTGGTGAATAATAATTAATATATATATATATATTATACGGTTCGAATCGGTTTGGAACCATAACCGTGAACATGAATCCACAAACCAAACCATATAATGCGGTTTCTAATTTTTTTAAACCATGACCAAACCATATAACTAAAAAACCAAACCAAATCTTTCGGTTTGGATTGGTTTGGACTGGGTTCACGGTTTGACGGATATTTTGCTCACCCCAACTAGAGACAAATACCATTTGATTTTCATTTGCTACCATTTCGGGGCCCTACTATTTCCAAAATATTTTAACCTGCGGGAAATCAACTTTTCATTAATTTTGACCTTAAAATGCCCCTTAAATCTTCTTGCTTAGCATTTATTTAATTTGTGAATGAAATTTTATGAGTTGAATCCGCATAGTAGTCCACCTACCGACGTCACATCAACGGGTTTCATTGGTCTTTTCTTTAATCCTTTTTTTTTTTTAACGGAGGAATAACACTATAATCAGGCCACTAAATAGATCCGATTGTACAACTCAAACTTCTGGGAGAGCTAGCGCAGCCACACCAGTCACGCCCCTCACTTACTTCAAGGTACTCATCTTGTGGGGAAACGAATCTCAGCCCTTGAGGAGTATTCCTAAAGTCTAGACATCCATCCAAACTACTAAGGCCGTGGTATGTTTTTATTTATTTATTTGGCGATCTTTGCTTTGTCCTCTCAATTTTTCATTATTTTAAAAACAAAAAATGCTAAAAACAGTCCGCAAGGCTGTCATTAAGATTAAAAAGTGCATTAAAAAGTGTAAAAAATATATAAAACTCCTGAAAGTGTATTGAAAAAGAGAAAATGTGTTTTGATTTATGCGTTTTTTTTTTTTTTTTGGAATAACTTTTATTGACGGCACAGAGGCTGTCAATAAAAGCACCTTTTTTAAAAAAAATTTGTTTTGGTAGTTGACGTGTTATTCGGTTTATATTCTACGTTACCTGGATATGCTATTGAGGGGTTGCTGACCGTTGATAAGGACATGGATTTCTTCTTGTGGACCCAGCGTTGATTAAACAGGAATCACCAGATTTGGTGCTTGATGGTGAGATTTGATCGCGAAGCCCCGGGTCGAATTAGCTGGTGTGTTTATTTTTCACACAATAGATAATTTTTTGTGAATTCTCTAATCTCAGACTTTCAGCATGAAAGATCTAATTTTGACCGAACCGAAAAAGGGAATTAATTGAGGCGCAAGCTGGACCGAACACTCTGACAGTCAAAAAATAGAGAGGAGAGATTTGATCCTGATAGCGAGTAGTTTGGGCCACATTTTAAAGGGTTTCAACGATGGTAGGCTTTACGGACCAGATTCGAGTTTAGGGACCATCTTCTTTCTTTTTTAAGTGGGCCATGTATAACCTGATTCTTTTTGGCCGTCGATTTTGTCATTCTTTTTTTTTTTTTTTTGTTAACATCACTCTTTTGTAAGTGTATTTTTTGTGCAAAAATAGGAGAGGGGCATTAACATAAAAGAAAGTGGCAAAATCATTTCCCTTGTTTTTCCTTCTTTTTTCTGTTTAGTGGAATGACCCAATGGATTAGAATGTTGTGTCTTGGTCAATTTTTAAACTCAAATTTGGGTATTTTATTCAATAATTGGAATCATTCAAATTGGAGACCTTGTGGAAGAGAACAACCAACTAAAAATCAAGTTATTGTATATGCATGCAGTAATATATGATTGAAGAATGTTTATGTTGAAAAAAAGGAATGACTTCGGTGTACCCGGTCATTTTGGGGACACCTTAACTTTTAGCATAATAAAACCATTATGAGCATAACCAAAACCCATTACAAGCATAACAAAACCATAACAAGACATAACTTGACATAACTTGTTTGTTATCCCTTAGATGGATTTGGTTATGCCTTATTTTGGTTTTGTTATGCTTGTAATCGGTTTTAGTTACAAAAATTACAGTGTCTCCAAAATGATCAGGGACACCATAGCATCATCCTAAAAAAAATGGACTCTTCAAGAATCTAGTATGCCCAACTCTTTTTCTTTTTTTTGAAAATAAGTATGCTTCAATTAGTTATTTGTCAATATCGGGTTAACTTGATATTTTACGGGGTTGTTCTACTCGACGAGCTCCAAAATGTTGCCTCCATCCGTCACAGTGATCTAAAACCTCAAAAGGGCTAGATCTGTTGAGTTCGCGATGTTTTAGGGTGTTTTGGCGCTAACTCAGACGAAAAATTGGCTAGATCCTAGGCAGCGGCTAGTTTTAGTTTTTTCTTGTTTATCTCCTTTAGTGGAGTTTTCTGTTCCTTGTCTGAAACTTTTCTTTCCCTCTACGGGTATTGCTTCATGGGAATGACTTCGGTGTCCCCAGTCATTTTGGGAACACCGTAACTTTTGGCATAACAAAACCATTATGAATAAAACTAGAATCCATTACAAACATAACAAAACCATAACAATGCATAACTTGTTTGTTATGTTTGGATTTGGTTATGCCTTGGTTGGTTTTTTAGATATTCCTTGGTTATGCCTTGTTTGGATTTTGATATGCTTGTAATGGATTTTACTTATGCTCATAATGATAACGTTATGCCAAAAATTACGGTGTCCCCAAAATAACCGGGGACACCATAGCATCATCCTTGCTTCATTGTACTTGGTCAGATCCTACCCAATTCATATGGATAACACAAAAATTGAGAATCATTCCTCCCAACGGAGAGTCTGGTTTGGGGTTTTTTACCTCTAAGTCCAAAAAATAGAAAGTAATTTCCACCCGGTCTCCTCTAATTAATGAAACATTGAAACCCTATAAAAGTGTCTAAAACCCTAAACCCTGAAAGAGCCTAAACCCTAAGGTACCCTATGAAAGTGCCTGAACCCTAACGTATCCTATAAAAATGCCTAAACCCTCAGGGTACCCTATAAAAGTGCCTAAATCGCTATAATAAGAAAGTGTACCCTAAAACCTCTATGAAAGTGTCTAAACCTAAACCCTAGGACTCTATGAAAGCGCCTAAACCTAAACTTTAGGGTATCCAAAATCCTAAAACTCTAGGGTACCCACTAAAACCTAAGGATACTCTAAAACTCTAGGGTGATGCTAAATGTATTTTTGTAAAAGTGAACCTAGTGGTAATTTAGTATTCCATCTCTTCTTAATAGGAATTAAGTTTCACTTTTTTTTTTTTTTACTTAGAAGTAAAAATCTCTCCGAATTTTTGAGTCTTTATAACCCTTTGGGCCTTTTACGATGATTTTTTTTTTTTAAAAAAAAAGGTCACCATGAGGCTCTGCCTTGATTTTAATTGAGTTTCCTGGGTCAATGGAGAAGATTTCCAATGCCGAGCAAGTACCATATGGTGCCTGCTCGGCGCATCCGGAAGGTTCATTTTGGCTTTGGATGGTTCGGATTTGAAGAGAGAAAGAGGAAAGAGAGTGTTTCAAACTAGACCGTGCAATACACTTTTGGACGGCCCGGATATGTTGCTTGGGCACCACGTCGGCCAGGTGACGTGGTACTCACCCAGTACCCAGAAATTTCTCCGGTAGATGAGGTCGGTCCTCCAAATTAATATAGGCCCATTAAGTAGGACACCGAATATATATATTACTTTGAGATTGGTCCTCCAAAAAAAAATAAATGTCTCTCTTAATTGAGCCTATTAATTGCACAGTTACATTTCTGTGGCCTCTGTTGGATGTTGGATTTTCTTGGTTTTTTTTTAAAATTAATTTAGCTTGTTGCTTGTAATTTGTTTTTCTTATCGTTTGCATAGGTCTTTGCTGTCTCATTATATCTTTTTTTATGATACTTTTCCAATTAAGGTTCAATTGTCCATTTTCACGAGATCTTGTGTTCATTTTTCAAAATTTATTTGCACGAAGGTAAATAGCGTAAAAACTTCAGGTAGAAAAACCAAAATTCACGTGAAAAGCTTGGGGAAAAAAATTCAAACAAGAAGGCCAAGATTATTTTAATTCACGGTGTTGATATTTTCTTGTAGTGGAAAATCTTGTCAAATTTCCCATTGGGTTGGATTTTCCAATGTTGGCGTGATCGATCATGTGAAGAAAAATGAATGAATATGACTCAAAAATTGTGATGGTCTGTTTTGTTTTCGTCATATTTATTTTCATTTATAAACCGTGGATCTGGATTTATGACTTTTCGCCATTGCTTGCTCTCTCATCGATCTCCAGGCTACGCCCACCAGCAAATCAAACCAGAAGTGATGAAGGTATCTCTCTCTCTCTCTCTCTCTCTCTCTCTCATGCGCGCACGCACACACTTTCTGTATTATGCAATTTAAGATGCTCATGTGATCAATAAAACATTGGCAATGGAGAAACAGTTTCATGTAGTCGACTGATATTAAGTGAGACTCAATAGGTACTCATGTGAGCAGATCTAAGGTTGCTTAAAACTTACGAGGACTAATATTAGGATGAGTGGCTACATTTGGGTAACACCGCTTTCGTACATTATATATCGTTGGGCTCCCCACAACACATGTAATTATTGAGCATAAAGTCTACATCCCATTGGTATACTAATCAAAGTGCTATTCAAATGTGGTAAACTTATACATGTGGGGAATGACTTCGGTGTCCTCGGTCATTTTGGGGACACCGTAACTTTTAGCATAACAAAACCATTATGAGTATAACCAAAACCCATTACAAGCATAACAAAACCATAACTTGGCATAACTTGTTTGTTATGCCTTGAATGGATTTGGTTATGCCTTGATTGGTTTTGTGAATATTCCTTGGTTATGCCTTATTTGGGTTTTGTTATGCTTGTAATAGGTTTTAGTTATGCTTCTAATGGTAAAGTTATGCCAAAAATTACGGTGTCCCCAAAATGACCGGGGACACCATAGCATCATAGATGTGACATAGACTTCCCCACGACTCTTTCACAAAGACAAATCGGAAAAATTGAACGAACCCATAGGTCCGATCCTATATATTTCGACTCATATCTCATTTAGCTACGGTAAGAAATAAATCAGATTGATTCTTTGAATCAATAAAAGTGTATTACGTAAAATCTTCAATTTTTCTTTAAATTAGATAAATGTTAAAGCATCAAAAATCTCCGCTACTATAAATAAAAATAAAAATATGCTGTTTAATTCTTTCTTATTACACTCTTCTTCAGCAACTTTTCACTCCCTAATGCCAGGCCCAATCAATTGCCACACCTCTTATGGTAGCTATAATCTCTGCACAATCAGCAGCCCAACTGTGCTGGATCCAAAAGTCGTCACCTTTTATGACTTGGGCCCAACAAACTTGCTGGAAAATGATCCTCGAAATCGGAAAACGTCCGCGATGGCCCGAATTAAGGAGGCCACTCTCGCCTCAGGCCCAATAGGCCCACAATGCACGGTCCGACATAACGCCCCGGCCCTATTATTCAGTGTAACCGGATCCAACTTATGCACAGGAAATTTCTTCCATGCTTTCAATGACGGCTTCATCCCTCTCTTCATCACCGTCAATTCGGTCTTCCCCAAGGATGAAGATCGGGTCCTCGTGATCTCTACTTCCTGCGATTGGTGGGTTCGGAGGTATGTAGATTTGCTTCAGAGTTTCAGCAAGCATCGGATTATAACCATTGATAATGATACAGCCACCCATTGTTTTCCTTCTGCCACAGTGGGCCTAGTGTCACATGGGTTCATGACCATAGAACCCGAACTAATGCCCAACTCAAAAACCTTGCTGCATTTCCATGCATTATTGGACAAAATCTATGGCCAGAAATTAAACCATCCTCCTACCACCTCTATCTCTCCTATTTCCAACTCCCCAAGATCCCGTCCACGCTTCGTGTTAGCAACCCGTAGTAATGTTAGCATGGGACGCGTGATATTGAATCAGGCTGAGCTGAGGAATACAGTAGAAGAGGAGGGTTTTGAAGTCATTGAATTCGAACCAAAAGTTGAGACTCCTTTGAGAGAAATCTACAAATTGATAAGTTCAAGTCATGTGTTGGTAGGGGTCCACGGGGCGTCACTCACTAACCTATTGTTTCTACGGCCAGGGTCGGTGGTGGTGCAGGTAGTGCCGATAGGGGTAGAGTGGATAGCAGGGGCGTGCTTTGGGAAGCCGGCAAACGACATGGGGTTAGAATACATGGAATATAAGATTGGTGTGGAGGAGACTAGCTTGAGGGAGAAGTATGGGAAGGATGATTTGGTGATAAAGGATCCATTGGCTCTTCAAAGGAAGGGTTGGTCCAAAGAAGTCATGGATATATATTTGGTGGAACAAAATGTGAAGTTGGATCTTGTTAGGTTTAGGAGGTACTTGAAGAAAGCAAATGAAAAGGCAAGGGTTTTCATGGAAAGAGAGGGTTAGCAAGTTGCATGAAGGTCATTTAACAGCATTGTAATATCGCAAAAATTGAAGGATCCCCACAAAATATCCAAAGTTCGTTTTCCCTTTTTCTTTTTTTTTAAACTGGGAAGTTTTTTTACCTTGTACTAAATTACAATTCCATATTGCCTGAATTTCTCTTATGAAATCCAGTTTGTAAATGATTTGTTCTTTTATTTGGCTACAGAATTGTAAAAATATCAATGTTCTGTATAATTTGTATAATTGAGTAGTACGGCAAAATAAAAAAACAACAAATTACCAAAGATGTAAATGGATCAAGCTAGCTAGGTATGGACTTTCCCTTAGGTAATAAGAGTGGTTGAATTAGGACTCCAAACGAACAGAGTCGAACTGTAAATCAATTGGATTTGGGTATGTGCAATGTTTGATCAAGCTTGTTGGCTCGTGTTTTTATGAACTTAGTAGCAAAGGGTCGTACTTAATTTATGATAAAATGATCAAAAAACTAAAAAATTTCCATTGGATGAAACGATAAAAAGAAAAGAAAAAAGAGAGGCAATCGGTGCCTTGTAGTGCATGTGAGCCTTGAAGAGTTTTGAACGTGGAGCACATAGGTGAATTGGGGCTTGATGACTAAATATTACAGTGAGGTAGAAAGTAGGAGTAATCAGTTATCCTGCAGAGAAAAAAAATTTAGAGATGAGCACCTCAACTTGCCTATGGTTGAGCACAGGCAATTGCAAATTTAGAGTGGATAAACATCTCGTTTAACATTATGACTCCATACTAGTACTTAACAAACACGATAATCTATTCTTATGTACATACATAGAACTACTACCATACCCAAATGGAACGTAGAAGCGAGGTTCGAACACGAGATCCTTTACTTACTCCAATGTTTTCTTAAATTGTTAAAACCAACTCCTCTAAAACTCAAATTAAGAAGAGAAATGTAAATTGTGTATGCCTTTCCTCAACAATAGCCTAGGGAAGTCTTTGAAAAAATCCGTAGATTTTGTTTAAATTTTACTAAAATTGGTTCATAAAAATGAAAACACATTTTCACATATGTCGCCACTTTATCTCATTTTCGACAAAATGTACATTAGGCGTGATGCATAGGTTGCGGTGAAAGACATCGACTATCTTGTATTTTTTCTCATTTTTGCATTAGTTAGATGATTAGTTTGGCTCTCTCCCATATATTTGAATGTACTCTGTTATGCAAGTGTTGCTGAGTTTTTATTAATATAATCTTACTCGTTAACAAAAAAAAAAAAAAAGATCCTCCCCATTTAATGAGTTTGTATAACATGTATATTGCATTATTATGGAATGAAATGCATTGGTAACTAACCCAAGACATTGAATGAGGTGTTTATAAAACTCTCACTTTACAGTTAATTACTCAAACTGAAATAGCAAAGAAATTGCAAGGTGCATCAACAACAATATTAAGGGACCCATGCATCACCCTCATAGGCTTATATATGCTTATAGAATACCATTCAGGTTAGTATCATCATTTTGTTAATTTTCATACCTCTCATGACATTGTCTTGGTTTGTAGGTCAACTTTGTTGTTAAGGTTGTGTTTGGATTGCGATTTTGTGATGAGTCTATGTAGAAAAGTAAAAATACAGATAGTATACACAACCAATTTAGTTTTGTCAATCCCGTATCATCTCATCTTTCCTCTACTTTTTCATTTTCTCTCCATGAATCTGTGTCCAGCGAAAAATATTCCATTGTATTAGTCACAATTTCAAGAAGGATTACACATTTCACGTCCATCAACATTTCATCTTATGAAAGATAATTTTTATTATCATTGTGTGTGTGTGTGTGCGTGTCATAAAAGCACATCATCTCTTGTCGTTTAGGGTTTTTTTTTTCTTTTTCTTTTCCCAATACTAAACTGATGCATTAAATTGCAGATTATTAATGCAATTTAACACAACGGTTCATAAAAATGTAGGGAGTGTGCAGAAATTAAGGAGTTGAGGGCTTTTCTTTAATAAGATTTTTACCCCTCCATTCACTTACCTCCCACAAGCTAGGAAGTCTCCCTCTTTTCTTTTCTTTTTTATTTTCCCCCAGTTTTATCCTTGTACTAGATCCAAACTATGGTTTTGGATTGTTCCATATGGCCTCAAATTTTAGGGTTTCTTGATCTAACCCCCAAAACTCAATCCATCATTTTCAGAGGCACGTTTAAGGGGTGGACTCCTCTGTCAAAGATTTTTCTAGGCCATACAGGTAATTCATCTTTTCTGCACCCCCAATTTTTGTTTGCATAACTCTCTCTAGGAGAAATAGGGTACTTTGTGGGAAAATTAGTTCAAGTTGCACGCGGAATCCATACACATCGGGAGGCTCTGTAGCTAGATATATGTCTTTCAATTATTTTGTGTTTTTTTTAAATGTCTTTGTGCGTGTTTGCAAAAAATTCTAGAAGCGAATATTGAGATTTTAGCTTTTATTAAAAAAAAATTTGATTGTAACCCAAATTATCAACAGATTTGGGATTCTAAGGATTCCTAGCTAGAAGCTGAAAAAGAATCTAAAATCTGATTCCAGAGAAATGAGGTGCTCTTCGGATCAAATTTTAAAAGCCAATTTTCAGCTTTGGCCACGACTCTTTCTCACTAGGAGCCATTTGTATTTGTTGGGATTATTTATCCCCCTAATTAGGCTAATAGTTGGGGGTTTGGCTTACGGTGATTTGTGAAATTGTTTCTCCTCCTAATGGGGTAAGTAGTTGGGTTGGGCCATTAGGCTTATTGTGATCGTGGAGTTGTTTCTAGTGTAATTCTTATACTTGTATTCTTCCACCGCTTGACAAAAAGAAAAGGTATTTTATTATTTCCCAATGCTAATATTTTTAGGCTCTTGATTAATTCCTTTGGTTTCTAATGTAATTACAGAAAAGAAATGCCCGGGGACCCCATAGGCTTTTCACGAGGTACTGAATAAATTAGCCTTGGACAATTATGCCTGAATTAGCTTCTTCGCAATTTCAGTTGTTGAAGAAATTCAAAATCTTGGCAGTAGTCATATGTTGGGGTCTTATAGTTTTCGTCTTCCTTTTTGCCATGACAAGTAAATTTTCCAGAGTAAAAACCACATACTATTCGACAAGGATTCAAGGTACACTTCTTAATTAACTCTCTTTATTTGCATGCTTAATTATAGGAGAATTGTTTTTATTTTATTTTTTTGGTCTTTTCCTTTGAGACTTTCAAGAGGACTTACAAGGATATCTTTGGATATTCAGTTAAATAAAATATAAGAAAAATGGGATAATGCAAAAAAAAAAAATATATATATATATATATATATATATATATATATTCCCTTCATTTTCTATGAATTGAACAAGAATATATAAATAAATAAATGTGTGTGTGTGAGAATATAAAATTGTTTGTTCTGTATGTTGTTTTGAAAAAAGATTTTACTTTCTGATTACTGTGTCTTTGAAAAAGTTTTGTCAAAAACTGCAAGAAAGGTTATTTGAAGAACTTTGATGGACAACATTTCTAAGGAAAAGTGTATAATAAAATACTCCCTCCCAAAAATATTGTCCAGCCCGCAAATGAGAATTTAATATAGTAGTATTCTAAAAAAAAAATCCTAACTTTTCTTTGCATAAATTAAAAAACTTATTTTTTTTTGGATCAATAAATTAAAAAACTTATTGATATTGAGTAACTTGCGAAAAAATTTAAGAAAGGCAAATGCTATGGCGCTATATTGCGTTGAATATGTGGGCCCCTTTGGACAGATTTATGCCCTTTTGGGCAGATTTATGCGTCTTCCCAATGCAAAGAACTGCACGATGGCATCACAAAAGCAATTTAGGTGATTTTACATGTTTGTCCTCAATCTTGTAAACTGCACCTACAACAATTGACGGGTCCTTGTTCCTCCACTCAGGTGCCATTTCCCCCTCCAACTTTTCACCATTTAGATGAACTCCACTCTTCTTCTAAAGCATGGATTTGACTTTAAAAATCAAATAGTACAGTAACTTATTTTTTTTATTTTTTTTACAGTGGTTAATTTTGTGTCAATTTTTTATGACTTATTGATTCGTCTCAGTAAGAGAAATCGGAAAAGTATAAATTTGATCAAACTCATAATTTTTGTCTTTATTCAAAAAATTATGAGTTTCGATCAAAAAATTTTACTTTTCCGATTTCTGTCATCAATACAAATTAACGAGTCACAAAAACTTGACACAAACAAACAAATGTAAAAAAAATTCAAAATAAAGACTAAAAAAATAAGTTATTTAACTTTTCAATCAAAACCTACCCCACTAACACTTTTTGCACTTTTAGAAAAATTGAACATTTTGTCTTTATTTAAATTTTTTCATGTTTGCCAATTTTGCGTCAAATTTTTATGGATTATTAATTCATCTCGACAAGACGAATCGGAAAAGTAAATTTTTTTTTCTTTTACAAATACCACTTTTAAGAAGGAAAAAAATTTGTTGTTGACTATTTTGCCTTGTTCAAGTTCTCACTTAATTATGCACATAGGAGTTGATTTATTTAAGGCTTCAGGTGTTTAATTAGGCATTTTTTTGCGAGTAACAGAGTAACAAAAATGCTACATATACAATAATTCAAACACAACATTAAACACAATCTTTTACATATACGTGGGGTCTACACACTATGTACACACCAATTCAAACATAACACCAAATACAATATTTCACATACACGTGGAAGCCCCACATATATGTGAAAAATTGTATTTTGGTGTTGTATTTAAATTAAATTATTATGTTTCTAGCATTTTTGCTAGGAGTAAACCGGGAAAGAAACAAAAAACAAGAAACAAGCAAACCCGGAAAAACAAATAAAAAGTGTAAATTTGGTAAGGGAACGTAAAAAAGTGCACATGAAAGAAAAACAAGAAAAGGGTAAATTTGGCAAAGCAACAAATTCATAGAGCACTCAAGTATGATGGTGACATAAAGTGATTTTATGTTTATGTCACAAGTCAGGATGTATAAACGGTGCACTATAGCGCCCGTTAGCCTGACCCTTTAAGAAAAATATAGTTTATTTAAGTTCTCGTTTTGCGGGATAAACAATTTTTTTGGAAGGAAATAGTAAAAAAAAATTGTTCGCAATTTATTTCGTTCAATTCAGTTTGTCTATGTATCAGTTCATCAAAGATGATTTTGATGAAAGTGAAAATGTATTGCCCCAGACCATGAAAAAAAAAATGTATTGCCCACAACCAAGAAAAGAAACTTACCCATATGAAGAAAATATCGAAATTTACCCACCCAAGAAAAGAAATTAAAAATACACTAACTTACCAACTCTTATTTTCTGTATTTTCTAAAAATTCATATAGAACAGAAACACTGGAAACAGAAACACTGGAAACAAGAATGGGAGAGGCCAGAGCCCACCAGTCCGATCAGCTGTGACAGGACTCATTATGATTACGAGATATGCTATCTCAACCGTCCAACCACCTTAGATCCAATGACCGCGACGTTCTTTACAGCAGATCCAACCAACTCAACCCGTCTATTGATCGAGAAAATCCGCCCATATCCGCGTAACTTCGTACATACTCCGTTTGATCATGTAAGGGAGCTGACTTTGACCACTGCCCCATCGAGCGCTTCCTGCGCTGTCACACACAATAGTCCTGCCCTAGTATTCAGCGCAGGGGCGTGGCCTGGAAATTTCTACCATGACTTCAATGAAAACTTCATCCCTCTCTTTATCACCGTTGATAGGTTCTTCCCCGATCACAATTTCGTCATCGGGATCTTCAATTGCAGCGGCTGGTGGCTCCGCCACTACATCGACTTATTATCAAGCTACACGCGCCACCAGATCATCAACCTCGATGAAGAAAACGCCGTCCATTGCTTCCCGTCGGCAATCATAGGGCTCATATCACACGGTGCCTCGATCGTGGACCCAACATTGCAACGCGGGCACCATCCCAAGACACTACACAATTTTCGCTCGTTCATTGCGGCTACATACTCCAAAGGCCATGCAAGCCATGCACCATTACGAAATGAAACTAACGTGGACTACTCACCACCACCACTGCCGCCATCGCTACCCTGGAGGTTGGAAGGCCGACCAAGGCTTATGTTACTGAATCGAAAAGGCGCTCGGACGATCTTGAACATCGACAAGGTTTATCAAGTCGCGCTGGAGGTGGGGTTTGACGCAGTTGTTTACGAGCCAAGCAGGGAGACCTCACTGCATGAAGATTTTAGGCTCATTGATAGTAGCCATGCACTAATAGCTGTGCATGGCGCGGGATTAACAAACATGTTGTTTCTTCGAAAGGGATCAGTGTTAATGCAGCTAGCACCAAAAGAATCCGACTGGCTCGGCAGCTTGTTTTACGGGAAAATGGCGGTTCGGTTGGGCCTAGAGTACATGGTTTATGACCTTGGAGAGGATGAGAGCTTATTAGGAATGGACAAAGCTACAAAGGAAAGGTTGGCAAGAGAAGGGGGAACCCTAGAGAATTGGGTATGGTACAAGGACCTAAAAATCAAGTTAGACGTACTTAGGTTCAAGAAATATTTAAAGAGAGCTTATAAGAAAGCTAAGATATTCATGCAGAAAGAAAGCTTGAAAGTGAATTATTACTCCAAAATGAGACAACAGTTGAAAATACTCGGGAGAAAACTCAAAATTGGTTATAAGTAGAAGAAGAAAGTGATTGGAACAGTGGTTATTGTGCAGTCTCCAGAAATCAATTTGATCACTTTAAGCAGTCTCCCACACACCTATGGGTACACTTCCTATTTCTCTAGCTTGTCAAAATAGAAAGAGCTTCATTATACAACATGAAGGAGGATGCAAAAGTACACCAGAGTTCAAAGATTATTGACCCAGTACAACAGAAAGAAACCACCGGCAAATGAACCCATAACGAACGCAATCCAATCAAACAAACACATTGCAGCAGGATGAGCTAAGAGATAAAAAGGACCCTATCGAGAACAGGAATCTCTAAAACCTGTTTGGCCACATGGTAAGCGATTCGAAGCCTACCGCGCAGAACCGGCATAATCCATTGATCCATGCACCAAAAGGTTCGGCAAATTTGGTTCATCCCCGTAAGATAGATCTTGTTTACATCCAATCTGCAACAAGGCATTTAAACAGTCAGAATACATATGCATACACACACGAGCCTGCATTTGTGTTTTTTCTCCGTGGGTGTGTGACACTACAGTGATTTCAAGTACTAGCCACGTAACCATGGAAAAGGATAGTAGTAAGCTCAGTTTTACAGAGAGGAAGAGTCGCAGTAACATGAATACTCTCTTAAAAATGGTTTCTAGTGTGAGTGTAGCGAATCAAATATGATCACTGCATGTTCTGCTAAATTTCCAAGCTCCATAGGCCAAAAAATTACCATAGCAAATAGCTCCTTGATGCAAGGGAGAATGTATAACAACTAGGCTAACAACTAAAGAAAAAGACTTGCTCCATATCTTGAGTAGGCGGAGACGGCTTAGCTAGATCAAAATCCCAGGTGAATTTAAATAATTGTACATTTGTACGCATGAAAATTAACAGATTATGAAGAATTGGAACTGTTTGGCAAAAGCTAAGATAGAACTCCTTTCAAAGAAAATACTACCAAATTGAATTATCAATTGTTGTACTTCTGATAACTTTGCCAAAAAGGACCCCTCATGTAGAACCTGGATCATATATGAAATCATAAAACCACACAAATTACGTGTGCCGCCTCAATTATTATACGACACTATAACTTCTTAAATGTTTTGATGTTGTTGCAGTGAAGTGTATAATTGCTCTACATTTCTCCATACACAGCACAAACTTGGGCTTGTCCTTGGGGTGTCCCCTAGGTTGGCATCTTGCTAATCTAGGGATTAGGTCTCGGACTGGGCTCTTTGTTGCCTCTCTCCTTGCTCTTCGTAACATCTTTGAAGATTAATAAAACTTTTTTGCCGTTAAAAAAAAAAAAAAAACCTATTTGTTCATCCTCCACTATGGTCCACAAAGGAGAGGGAGCATCTACCTCGTCTATCGAAGCTTATCATTCTACCCTTCCACAAGAGCTTGAAATCTCAAATTTTCTCAAAGATGTGGAATTTGAGGGACAAGATGAGGTCTCATTGAGTTGTGATCCCCTTGGTGTTGATATTCTTCTAACTAGGGAGGAAAAAAAGAAGAGGCTCAAGGATAAGTTGCATCAAATGAAGGATGCCCGTGCCAAAGAGGGAAGCTCAATTGAGGTTAATTAGTTCGCTCCAAAATCTAAGAGGAAGGACCACTCAACTATTCATGAAGACAAACAACCTTAGAGTTGAGTTTCATATGATGTTAGGAATTGTCTCTATGATACGCTACCTTTGAAATTGTTGCTTATTCTATAGGTGCGATACCTCTTTAGTAAGACGAGAGTTTTTGTGCTAGGTTTTCTAGTGTTAGTAGAGGTTGCATCCTGATATGCATGTATTGAACTTACATTGTAATTTTTTTTTGGTAATAAAATTTTTGGTAATAAAATTACTCAATTACCAAAAAAAGAAAAAGAAATCAATCGCAAAAACAGTTAAAAAAAAAATTATTTGATCGAAAAAATCGACATAGAATTCTTCTTCTTTTTGACAGCCACAGAAGTCCTTTGACAAACCAGAGGTATAATAACAAGACCTTGCAATAAAAGAGAGATTTAATGAGTTTGTTTGCATTTACACCTGAACTTTTATAAGTTCAATAACTTGGTAGTTACAGAAGCTAGCTGTTTAATAGAGTTGCCAAACTCTCAGCTACATTTACATAAAGGGCGGTCGAAAATAATTCAAGTAGTGTCAACTACTGCTGAGATGCTTCACCGTTTGGATTCATCAACCCACACAGGTAAGAGTTTCCCTGTATATGGTCATTCAGATTTCTGTTTTACAACTTCAGTTAGCTTCATCAGCTTAGGTCCCACATAAATGTTGAAACAAAGGGTTTGACTAAAGATACAAACAAAATATGTTGCACAACTCGTACAAACTTGCGTTAAATGGCAACATCGTCTTTCTGTGGCTGGACAACTGGCATACTGTAGGCCCTCTTTATAAGGTATCTGGAGAGGCAACAGTTTAGGAATGTAGGGAGTTCCCTCCTAGCAAAAGTCTCCTCAATCATTCTTAATGGGGATTGGCATTGGCCTAGGCAAAGGAATAGGGCCATCATGCAGATTATGGGGAGCACTCCCCACAACCTGGCCTAATATTTCTGTAGAAAACTCTGTGGTTTGGATCCCTGCTTCTAATGGCATGAACTCAGTAAAGACAGCTTGGGAGGCTCTGAGGCTTCTATGGTTTGGTTCAAGCAAAGGATTCTGAGGTAGGCCTTTATCACGTGGCTTGTGTGCTGGGGGAGGCTCTCAACAAAGGATAGAATCATCTATGGGGGTTGTCCTTCAGAAGTTAGGCATTCATAGAAGCCCAAAAGTTTGGGAGCAGGAGATAACCTGGGCAATTCATCACCTGAAGAGAAATGGTTTGCCCTCAGCTTTGTATAAATTAGCCATGGCAGGTTCTGTATAAGGCAAGAAATGAAAGTATTTTCCGTAATAAGCTCCCCAACCTTGAAGGCACTATAGAGCAGATTGTTCAGGATGTATGGGATGGAGTGTGCTCTTGGAGGAAAGTAGGAAGAAACGACGTAAATAAGCATCTATTAAGGGCCTGGAACATTTCTGAGAGAATCTCGTTTTGATTTTGCTGTATAGCGTAGGATTGGCTTAGCTTGGATCTGTCCTGCTTTCACTTGTTTCCAGGGGTATGCCCCTTTATTTCCCCTGTATTCTTGTTCTCTTTTGGTAACAAAACTTGCCTTAAATGGCAGTTCTAGAAAGCACCTAACTCCTATTATCTACCAACTGCATTCCTCAATGAAAATTCGTAATGCTCGTTTTCTTGCAATAATAAATGTAACAATACACCAAATGCTCAGAAGGGAATGTTAAAATTACGAGACAACAGGAAAAGAAGATAGAAAGGAATAACACCAAGCCCACTAGGGGTTAGTGGTTAAAATCGGCCTAAAAACCAAGAAGTTTGTGCATTTGACGAGAATTACTTTCTGCATCTAATTTGAACCTTAGGTCTGCACCCAATCTATTCTTTCCTGGCTTATGTACACAGGTTGGGCATAGTTTTTATTGTTATGACGGGCTCAGTGCTTGATATCTAGATTTGGTCACTAACTCTCTCAATCGTCTTGCTCCCCCTAATTGGGTTTTTTTAATAAGTGCATCCGAAATGAAATAGAATGATTGCTCCAACTAGTTCAGTATAACATAATGTGAAAGAAAAAGAGCAGAAAATCTAATCCCTGTAACCTGAATAATCTCTGATTATAGGAAAATAACAAGGGGTGGTCTTTTTAATTCAATAGAAGAGAAGGTAACTCAACACATAACCGGACCAGAATTCCAAATCCTGGTTAAACAGGTACCTGTCTCTCATTATATAAGAAGTAGAAAACCAAAAGTACTATTTGGGCTCACAAATGTTGGAGACCCAACCTTGAAGCAAAATAAATCTTGAAATCATTACTACCGTCCTAGACCAGAGAGAAAACAATAGTAATGCATGTTTAAAACAAGATCACAAGTAGCAGAGTAGTGAATGTGCCGCGTTTTAGGTTGTAACCGCTCCCTCACATGGTAAATTTTACAGTGCGAAAAAGGAAAATTCAGGCTAAGAAGCACGGATATGGCACAGGGTACCAAAGCAATATGAAGTATACAAGCGTGAGGGTGCCCTCACTTCAATAGTATTTCTACCCAAGACCGTCTAATAGTTGATTCATGTTTGAACTCGGCCCTAGTTTGAACAAGCAGCGATTTGACTCTGGATCCAACATTGGCTGCCGCAAGTGAGCTAGTGCATTAAAGAGCAGCCTTGACCTTAAGTATCTCCTATATGTGAATTTCTTAAATTTGATGTATTCCAAGTCATTTATAGCACATTTTTAAATAAAAACCACAATTTCAAACTATTTCCAAGCTCGTCAAAACAAGTTCAATTACTTTCAACTATGAGGAAAACGTGGATTATTTTAAAAGGAAGGAAGAGAGTGTGCTCTAATAACGCAAGGAGGAATTCGCATCGGTATTTCACAACATAAAGGGCATTTTGCATAAATGCAACACGGAGTTGTTGGAAGCATAATTGCCTTCGTAAGTAACTAATCTAATACCATTAGGAACATGTTCTGTGTAGGAAGAAAATCAAAACTTGATATCTCTAGGAACAATAGAAGGATTATGCGAATTTTCAACTTTAACAATCTGCCTTCTTTTTTCTTCTCATTGGAGTTATTTAACGAAAGAATTTCCCACAAAGGGAAGAAAAACCACCATTCAAGAGAATCGAGAGCACAACTTTCTATCTGATTAAATAGAAAGGCTCAATGAATTGGGAATCTTTTGGTCTCGGATTAGTACTGAGTTTCCACATTTTCATTTCGGAATAAACAAAAAAAGTATTTACATTAAACTTAACTAAGAAGTATCCTTCAAAAAAACCCGAACCTGGAAAAACAACCTTGTCATCATTTACATAAGAGGGATGAGATGGAGTACATATAAATGTATGTTTTGATTGAGAGAGAGAGAGAGAGAGAGAGAGACTACTATTCATTTAATGATGCTAGGTAAATTTGATTTATTGGTTAATGAGATTTAACTGCTTTACTAATTAACCTAAGCAATAAATGAAAGTGGTTTCGAAACTAAGCTTCAATGAAACGGCAAGATTGAAGAAATTGCAAGGTGCATGAACTATCATCGGAGGACATCACCAACAAAACATATGTTTATGCAATCCCAGCAGGTTAGCTTCCTTGGTTGTGTTAGTTTTACACCACCAAGAATTCCTTCCTTATACTTTGAGATTTCTTCTTTATATCCAAACCGCAGAAATACAATTTACTGCTTGAATCCACAATTCTTTTTGTTAAGAGTTCAGAAAACTTTAGGTTGATTCTGTAAAAGGGAATTACAATATTAACAGTTTTTTTCCTCTTTGGGATCTGATTTCCAAACTTAACAAGGCTTATTAGTTCAAGTCTAGAATTTTTTAGTCAGCTTCTTACATTACCAGAATGATTTAATGCACTCCTTTTGTTTAATATCATCATAACTCTTAAAACCTAAAACACCCTTCAACAAACACTGAATCTCTATTGGAATCGGTTAGATTGTCCGGGCCAGGGAGGTCTATCCAGGCACAGGACCACTGCAACCTGCCTAGAAGGCTTGAAGGAAAGATCATTCTTCGGTGAAAATTTCTTTCTAGTTTAATTGATTCGTCGTGCCTATTATAAACTTTTTCTTACTCATTTCAAACATTGGGCATTCCCTACTTATATTTTTATCGCTATGCTTTCTAGCAAATGTATAAACTTTATTGCAACTTTCTCTTGTTTTCTAACAGACACAGCATGTTTACAGGTATCGATCACTAAAAGAATTCTAAAGTCCGCCATTAAAAACTTGATGGCCAGTAGTTTCACATCAACTTATTCATCAGCAACCATGCCCGGAGCGCGCATAACAAGCAAGAGAAAACGGACAAAAACACTAACTATATGTCTGGCACCGCTTCTATCTTTCTTTGCTCTTGACATCATTCTCACATTGATCTTTGGATCGTTTGAAACAAATCCAACAAGAACACTAGGTATGATCTCTAACATGTATGAACACATAATCGGCAGAAAGTATGTTGTGTAAGTGTTAGATTGTTACAAACCTAAATTTACACTACGTTTTCAGAGCTCCTTGCTTTCGCGATAGGCTCTTTTGTTTCACTCCCAACAGCAATAAACATGATTCAAACTCTTTCTGTACGTTTGCAGATTTTGAAACAGAAGAAAGTAGTCCATGGGAGAGCCCGGAGCCCACATGGTCAATCACATGTGATCGTTCTCATTTTGAGTATGATCTTTGCTACATCAATCGTCCATCTGTCTTGCATCCAATGACTGTGACTTTATCTGCAGTGGATCCTACAAACTCTACGCCACCATTGGTGGAAACGATCCGCCCCTACCCACGCAAATGGCAGCACAATGCCATGGAAACTGTCAGGGAGGTCACCCTCACCACAGCCCCACTCCAATCCGCCTGTGCTATCACACACACTTCCCCAGGCCTAATATTCAGTGCAGGTGGGTTCACCTCCAATGTCTTCCACGATTTCAATGAAGGTTTCATCCCGCTATTCATCACCGTTGATTCGTTCTTCAGCGATCGAGACGTCATCCTCGCAATTGTGAATTGCAGCGATTGGTGGGTTGATAAGTACAGCGAGCTAATCACGCGGTTCACGCGCCATCCGATCATCAACCTCGACAAAGAGACAGCCAACCATTGCTTCCCAACAGCAATCGTAGGGCTAATGTCGCATGGCCCGATGACTGTGGACCCCACGCTACAACGCGGGGCCCACCCGAAGACCATCCTTGACTTCCACACCATTCTAACAACTACGTATGGCCAAGGCTACACATTGCCACCCAAAAACCGGCCGAAGTTGGTGATTATTGGCCGCAGCACCCACCGCGTGATTCTAAACCAAGATAAGGTCCTAGAAGCCGCAAAGAATGTAGGGTTCGATGTAGTTGTTTTTGAGCCAACTCAAGGTACCCCCATGAGAGAGGTTTTTAGGGTTCTTCATAGTAGCCACGTAATGATAGGAGTTCATGGAGCAGGACTTACAAATGAGCTGTTCCTTAGACCGGGGGCGGTGTTCATGCAAATTGTGCCAATAAGAAACAGTTGGTTGGGGGATATATGTTATGGAAAGCTTGCTTTACGCCTGGGGTTAGAGTACATAGTCTATGACATTGCCATTGAAGAGAGCAGCTTAGCCAATGAATTGCCAAAGGACTTGTTGGATCCAAACGATCAAGGAGGAATGTTGATGAATGACTGGTCGAACTGGGAAATATACATGAATCAAAATGTAACTCTAAACCTGGCTAGGTTTGGGAGGTATTTGGAGAGGGCATATGAAAAGGCGAAGATATCCATGCAGAAAGAAAGTTCACACGCAGATCACTAGTCCAAAATCAGAGAAGTTACAAGAGTTTAGTTCAAAAGTTATCGATTGAGAAATTTAAAGAATGGTTTAGCAGCATCACAGAAACAGAGGACTGAAACTGATATGGTACTGGACATAAGAGCTTCTCACAAAACATCCTGAGAGTAATTGTTTTGTCCATTGTATTTTCATTCACAGTAGAGAGTAGCATGAACTGTTTGTGGATTAAGTATGAAGTATTTTCATCTTTCAACAACCAAAAGTTGTCCGGATTTAGTATTCAGGCAAAATGAAACAAGCAGGGATGCTCTCACCAGCAAATTGTGCATTATTCACCAGAGTAGCTGAAAGCCATTTTGACTTCAGACACGACTGAGTTAATCAAAAGTTACTCTATAAAACTCAAAATTTGAGTTCCACATGCGTTTTAAAATTTTATAAAGTAGTTGGACCAAGTGAGAAGTACTTATACGTGACCTTCATACTGTGCAATAGCTATTATAGTTTCAGTATTGAGTGTATGACCAACCGAGCTCCAATGGACAAATCAAATTGAGTCTCACATGGATGTGACCATCTGATATGGATGTGACCATCTGATGTGATAATCTATGAACTTTGTTGGAGCATTTATTGTTGCTTTTACTAGTTGAGTTCACCCAAACACAGCTCCAGCAGTGAAGACCCCAACAATCTTAAGACGCACTCAAAGTACTTTATAGCCACGAGATTATAACGTCCAACTCATAATTAAAAAAACTTCTTTCGAAACTTTCTAGAGCATCATCCTTACAATTCTAATTAGTTACGAACACCATCTATAAGTAGAGTACCTTAAACCAAACTAGTCCATATCCTCGAATTGAAATACTTCTTACAATTTGATAACAAGCACAATCTAGAACTTAGAAGACATTTCACAATGTTTCCTTGTAAGAACCTACTAAAAGGAAAACAATTTTAACATAAGAGTACATAATGGAAGGGCTCATTATTTAGACAAGGGTACATGGTGCAGCACTAACACGCCTACTGTTCCTTCAGCCTAGGTCATGGTTCATGCAGTTCAAGCTGATGGGCAGAAATGTTTATAAAAGCTCGTGATCAGTTTACGAGAAGCACATGGCAATCATATAGGTAATATCCAAGACTCCCGTGTAGTATCCACTAGGACTACAGCTAGCAGAAGGTCACCAAGAAGGGATCATTCCAGTAAGAGGAGCAGGAACAGGTATGGTATGGTATGGTTTATGTCGTGAGCCATGTGCTCTGAAAAGTTGTAAGTTCAGGGTAGGCTTCTACAAGTAGCATTGTCTGAATACAGTAACATAATCTTAAACACAGAAGCAAAATAATAATCAGATATGCAAGGAAACACGTTCTATACATTTTTACACAAGAAAACCTCACTCTCTCTATTCTCAGTCTTCATACTTGATTTCTTTTCTCCTAGGAGACAATATTATGGGAATAACAATAAAAAATACTCTGATCGGTTATGGATAGGTAAAAACATCATTTTTACCCCTTCATTCCCACTTTGTCTGGCCAATTTCAACAGTCATGCATTCAATCAGATCAAGGAACAATGTATTATGGTGAAGAATTTTCTGATTCTTTTCCCACCAATTTGCTCTTTTGATTGGTGGAAAAACAATTGAAAAGTATTTACAAAAATACATCATTTATTGATCCAGGTAAAGGTAGGACTCTTGAAAATTGGCAAACAAAATGGCGCGAAGGCACTAGCATTTTTTTGGTAGTACTTGGCCAGGTTCACAGAAACATGTCTAAAAAAGTGTTCCCTCTTTTCTCTAATGTTTTACGGTAACCCTGTATAGAATTTGGTTTGCACGTACACTTAGTTTGATAGAAAGGTCAACGAAAGATTATTCTCAACTTTCTTTAAGACTGAAAATGGATTGCATCTGAACCATATTAAAGGTTCTTCTAGGACCCATTAAGAGCTACGTCTAAATAATTTGATCCAACTTTTGCATATTTTGAAGACAATCAAAGATAAAATCTGCAGCTACAGTTGGTCAAGGATGGCATAATGATTTATCCAAGGAACAGTTTAAATCTAGATAATAAAGGAGCAACAAAGAAAAGAAGTACTTGGACAAGACTATTACGAGGGATGTGTCAATACCTAGCCATCTGAAAACTCCAGACCTTAACCTTTTCTCCAAAAATGCATCTTCAATTCCAGTGCTTTTCACTGAAAATTTGCAGCTTTGCCTCGCCCTCTCTCCCCAGTTTTGCACTCTCAAGCTCTTTCAGGCCAGTAGCATGTTTTGTTCCACTAAGGTGACCCTCTAATACGACTTCACTCGAGCAACGGGCATTACAGAGCTCACACATTAGAGGGTTGCTTAAAGGTGTTCCCCATTTTTTCATCTGTAATAATTTCTCTTTGTGCGTTTGACTTTCACAATGCTTCTTGAGATAATAAAAATTTGAGAAGGACACCTTGCACACCATGCAAACAAGGCCAGCAGGTTGTTTTTGGAATGCTTGTTTACTGCAAGAACCTTGAGAGCTAGTAGGTGGTGCTTTCCTCTTCGTTCCTGCTAAACTTGGAGGAGGCCCCTGAAATTACAAAATTCAAACATGAAAAACAAAAAACAAAAAAAAAAAAGATAGAAACAAAGAAGAGTTTAATTGTTAGCAACCAATTCAGTTCTTCTAATTTATCAAGCAACAAAAACTTCGAAGATCAACTTATTTTTTGAACAGAAAACTAATTTGAGAAAATCACCATGCTGCCGCATCAATGCTATATTCATTATCATGCTCCAAAAGGCAGACAATCACAAGCCTTAAAAGGAGGAAATATCAATGACTCAAGCTAACAGATCAAAATTAACCATACTCTCGTTTCAGAAGATACAAGAAATCTCAACATCCAAAAGACTTCTAATATTACTTTATTTGGAGAAATCAGATTTTGATGCTGAATAATTTCTGGGACTACTTGGTTTCATTTCACTGTAATCTATCAGTCCATGGGTGGGACAAGCTTCCAAATGAAACATCAGTATGTCCTTCAACCCTGCTCCTTAATGCACCAAATGCTTGTACCTATAGGATCAAATTTTTTTCTGCTTCTAAGTTTAGTAGATGAATACTAGCTAACAAGAAAAATTCCACGAGGGCTAGTATGATTCATTCTCCAACTTCCCTGATGTGTAAATAAACTTTCTCCAAATGAAAGAGGGCCTAGAAAGTTTGAATAACCCCTCCATTAATTCTTCACCAACAACATTAGAAACAGTTATTATTCATTCCTGATTTGGGGACAATGTCCACTTAACAAGATTGGCTAATGATTATTCATACTGGCCAGATACCACAAATAATGCACAAAACCAAGGCCATCCATTTGTCAACACCCATGAAGAAGCAAAATCTGCATGGACATAAACCATCATAGAGCAAAGAGAGAGCTGAAATAGCAGACTCCACATTTGGTAAGTTGAATGCCTATCTAACACAACATGTCTATTACTGAAACTACTTGTCTATAATTGTGAACTACTTCTAGAAAAGTAGAACTGCTGGATGTCAGCCCTGTGGGATCACCATTTGCCCAAATGCTATAGATATACGAAATCTATCCACCAACAATGTATACCAAGCTATCCAAACACCCTCCCTTACGTGCAACCTCATCTTGCCCATGGAGATACAAATATTCATGTGTAGGGACAAGTGAATGCAAGTCAAGATGCAGTGCAAATGCGTAACAAGTGCAGACGGGGAGAGTTGAAACTTGGACCCAATACCTCTCAGAATACAAAGCTCTTATGGCATGTTAGGTCACCAAATGTCTTTGAAGCTTAAGCTATTAGGAAATAGGGCAAACAGTCAAAATAATTTATCAAATAATGCCAAGTAGGTACATCTTTCAGAGAGAAATACGAGTCTAAAAACAAGACATACCAATACCATATTGCACCCAAGGTAGGCACTTCCAAGTATTGAAAAATGCACATCTTACGTGGGTTTTTTTTCATTATGCAGCAATTGTTTGAAAATAACTTTAGCAATGGATAGAGATTGTGCCTAAACATGGTAAGATAAAAATGGTAGGAATGTAACATAGGAGTGAGTAATACAGGGGATGTGTAAAAAATTGACTTGCGCTCTCAATAAACAGGAAGCATAGGGCATAAGGCAGCATGAAATTGGCGCAACTTTGTTGTTGAATAGTCGTCCTAGGAACTACTAAACCCAATAAATAAGAGCAATATTATCATTTATCAAATTCATAACAAACTCAAACAAACCAAGTCGTAAAGGCAGCATGAAGTTTGCCCCAATTAATTCATCGAGAAGTCATGATTCTTGATGCATGAGATATTTCCTCACATCCCAAGATACCAGCTTGCCAAAAATGAAATGGTACAAGTTAATTTTTTTTATCAGCAAAAAAGAATTTGTTAGTCTTTGGAAACAAACTACAAAGATTAAACTCCATATTTCTAGAGCTCCAACTCCATAACACTGGAAATTGTTTAGATGGATTACCAATCGACTAAATCCAACACTAAACATGGTGACTATTTTAACCCTGTCATTAGAACAGGCCCACTTCTAAAAAAATCTTGTAAATCATTGTCGGACACCAGCACCCGATCGCCACTCCCTGACACACTTTGGACATGCATCTGTACGTGTCTTATTATTGGTTATTCAACCTTTTAGAAGCAGATACAAAAAATTGAGTGACACAAATGTTCAGTATTTAGAGATTCATGGAAAAGATCGCCACTTTGAAGAAAATAACTTTGATGCCAATGAATAAAACCAAAATAAAATAATTTGGAGCCAAAATAAGAGAGGGAGCATAAGATTATCAAGATGGCATATTTATGTATCAAACTGCATTGATAAGAATAACATTTAGGGGAGTATTCCTCCAATTCATAGACCTCAAGCTGGCATATTTCTCATAAGCAAAACAATTTCAAGATGACATTCTTCATAAACCTTACCTCCAATTGCAAAGTATCATTCTTAGGATCAATTTGCTGCTGCTTTCGCCAAGCCTCCACCTTCCTCCTGTATTCTAGCTCCCTTTTAAGTGCAATCTCCACTGGCATAATATTGTCCAAGAAAATCATCTCCTCATCCATCCCAATTTTCGCTTTCTCGTCAAACAACTTATAACAGTAGATCATTTTTAAAGATATCAGTATCTTGCAACAATGTATTTTTATATTAAGTACGAGAAACAACATGAAAAGTGCCCTATACCGAGTGGATCAGTCTCCAAAATGCCGCTATTCAAAAAGTACTTATTTGTCACCTTGCAAAGGTGGGAGTGAGTGAGTGACTATGTAACACAAAAAACTAGGGGTTATATTCCTCCTAAAATGATTGAACCAAAACTCAAATTCCAGCAGTACTACTTTGTCCAAACTAATGATAGAGAACAAAAATGTATCTCAACATGACTATCACTAAACAGATTAACCAAACCAAACCAAACTAAGCCTTGCGTCTATGGCTATACTTGGCTTGGCTAGGCTCGTTAAGGCTCGGTTCGGCTTGGCTCATTTAATAAACGAGTCGAACTCGAGCTCGAGTTTTCGGCTCGTTAAAGGTGGCTCGGCTCGATTAAAAAGGCTCGTTCAGTAAATGACTTAACTCGGCTCTATAAGGGTTCGGCTCGTTAAGGCTCGAGCCGAGCCGAGCTCGAGCTCGACAAAGCTCAGCTCGGCTCGGCTTGTTTACACCCCTTCTTGCGTCTAAGCAAACTGGGTGACCAGTCTGGGGAATTCTTTATTTCTTTCAAGAGCTACATGTTCAGTTAACCCCAAAAAATTATTTCACGCTTCATCTTGACATCCCATGCCATCAACACTAATCATAGCACTTGTCATTCTGTCGCATCTACAAGTCATGGTATATAACCACAACAACTGAGTCTCCTATCCCTCTTTTTTTCTTTTATATTTTGTAATGCATGGTATCTCAGGCCACCTTGCACGCACCTTGGACAAATCCCTACAACCCCTCACATACTTAAGCATGGAGTGAGGTGGCCTAAAGAGTTACTGCCAAGGAAGAACTTATGAGGGAGCAAAGCCTAAATGCCAGGCCTTGACCACCAGGCCAAACCCTTGGGGTTTAATCCTATCCCTATTGTCTTAATATGGTTCATTTTACCATCGTCATTTCAGCTACGCTCAAGTTTATGAATGGTTTGTTTCTTAGTTTCCCAACATGCTTTGACATGCATACCGTCGTTATAGTTGTTCCGTCATGTAGCCAACCAAAAGTGTATCATGTCTTGTACACGGGAGCAATGTTTAGGCTCTAGAAATGACTAGAAACTATGTTGCATCCAAAAGGCTTTACCATGTTTTGCTGAATTTGTCGTTCCCAACAAATTCTCTTCAAAGTATGCCAGTAAGGAAATCTATTTTCATTTCCCCATAAACCAAATTCTCTAAATATCACCCAAAAGAAATGCATTGTTGAAGGCAAAAAGCATCTTCGAAGTCAAACTTTTTTCTTTCTTTTTTTCCGCAAGTCAAACTAATTAGAAACTTGTGTTATACTAAGAACTTATTTTTGTGATTAATCTACTTGAGTCTTTTAAATTGGGTATGCCCAATTTATCTTCGACTCATCCTACCTTCCTGTCTGCCTTCTGTTAAAAAAAATAAAAACAAAAACAATAACTTTCAGGTAATTACGTTCAAGTCAAAACTTAAGTGTTTCCAGAAAAAGGGGAAAAAAAATAACCAAGAGGAATAAATGGATAGCCAAACAGAATTAGGGAAAATGGAATCAACTGTGGGTATGTGAAAAGACAAACAAATAAATAAGAAACTCTTTCCCCCAAAAAACAACAAATTCAATAGCTATATCTAAGGTTGCGATGTGTAAGCAAGATAACTGAGGATTAAGGGATTGCACAAACATTTGGTTAAAAACAATGGAAAATCAGGGCATTCGTGCATCACCTGGCAATGGGTTGGAGAAAATTGGAGCTTTTCGGTTAAGGAGATGGTGATTTCAAATCTGCGATCAGCACAAGCATTTCGGAAATAGAGGGAAATCGGTAAAAAAAAATGAAGATGAGGGTCCGAGAGGTATAGCTAATTCTGATTTCTGAGTCTGGACTCGAATCGTGAAGCGTGAGTACGATGAGGTTTGGAAGTGAACTACCAGTACTTGTGTTGGATATATCTTTTACGGCCCGTTTGGATGCGGATAAGAATTTGGGGTATTATTAGTTAATAAGGGAATAAGATAGTAGGGGTATTAATTAATAAGGGAGGGCCCACATTGATGTGATGTTTATGGAGGGGGATTAAATAATATGTTGTTTGGATGAGGTATTAGAGATGGGGATTAAATAGTACTTCGTCTGAATGAAGGATTAATAGGGGTATAAAGAAGAGTAGATGATGTAAAAAATTGTTAAATGACTCTTTTACCCTTGTGCAGTTCCTAAATTCATTATGTATTATGCTTTATATATAATTGCAAATTTAATTATTCTTTCACAAGTATTCTACTAACAAATTAACGAATTTAGTATTATTATTAAATAATTTTTTTTATAAAATTCGGTTTTTTAAAAAAAATTAAGTGTTCCAAATTTCAATCCATTTGAACGGATGAAAAGATTTTAGTTTTCTGATCATTTTATCCTAAATGGCCATAATTAAATTTTGACTCTATGGCTTTCGTTGATTAGCCCTAAGAGATATTTAATTCTACGACTTTCTTAGGGTTAATCAACGAGAGCCCTGGAGTCAAAATTTAATTATGCTCGTTTAGGATAAAATGATCAAAAAACTAAAATCTTTCCACCCGTTCAAATGGATTGAAATTTGGAATACTTTATTTTTTAACCATATTTTTAATATATAAACTGGTCTAAAGAGATTGAAAAATAAAATATCCAAATTTCAATCCGTTTGCACGGGTGGAAATATTTTAGTTTTCTGATTATTTTATCCTTAATGACCATAATTAAATTTTGCCTCTATGGCTCTCGTTGATTAGCCCTTAATTCTACAACTTTCTTAGAACTAATCAACGAGAGCTCTCGAGTCAAAATTTAATTATGATCATTTAGGATAGAATGATCAAAAAACTAAAATCTTTCCACCCATTCAAACGGATTGAAATTTGAAATACTTTATTTTTTAACCATATTTTTAATATATAAACTGGTCTAAAGAGGTTGAAAAATTAAGTATTCCAAATTTCAATCTGTTTGAACGGGTGGAAAGATTTTAGTTTTCTGGTCATTTTATCCCAAATGGCCATAATTAAATTTTGACTCTATGGCTCTCGTTGATTAACCCTAAAAGATATTTGATTCTACAATTTTCTTAGAACTAATCAACGAGAGCCCTCAAGTCAAAATTGAATTATGACCATTTAGGATAAAATGATCAGAAAACTAAAATCTTTCCACCCGTTTAAACGGATTAAAATTTGGAACACTTAATTTTTTAACTATATTTTTAAAAAATTTGGAAAACTTCATCTTTCCTCTCTCCGATTTTCTATTCTTCTTCTTCTTTTGTTTTCCTGCTAAACCCAAAAAACCCAGCAAATAGGGGGTTGGGGACAGAGGATAAGGAGGGGTAAAATTGTCCAATTTCAAGGGGATTGGGGGGTATAACTTAATACCACCTCAAACCCCATCCATAATTAATACCCCCGGATGCCCCCTTGGCCGGTATTGCTGGAGCCGGGACTAAATAATACGGCAGCCATTTGGCTTCCCAAACAAGGGCTTAGCCCTGGGATCCGGGGTGCCTGTGGTGACCCAAGTCACCACAGGGATGTAGTCCCCCAAAACTACGTAGTTTTGGGTTGTTTTTGGGTTGCAAAGGGGTTTTAAAAAAAGAGGCCGAAAGAAAATCTTGGTGGGAAGTTGAGAAAAAATTAAGTGCTCTAATTTTTAATCTGTTTGAATGGGTGCGAAAATCTTATTTCTCTGATCATTTTATCTTAAAGGGTCATAATTAATTTTTGGCTCTAGAGCTCTCGTTGGTTAGCTCTAAGAGATATTTAATTCTATTACTTTCTTATGACTAATTAACGAGAGCTTTAGATTCAAAAATTAATTATGGTCTTTCAGGATAAAATGATAATAAAAATAAGATCTTTGTACCGGTTCAAACAGATTGAAAATTGGAGCACTTAATTTTTAAACTATCTTTAGACAGTTTATATATTAAAAATATGGTTGAAAAATTAAGTGCTCCAATTTTCAATCCAGTTGAATAGTTGTGAAGATCTTATTTATATGATCATTTTATCCTAAAGGGTCATAATTAATTTTTGACTATAGTGTTCTCGTTAATTAGCTCTAAGAAAGTAATAGAACTAAATATCTCTTAGGGCTAACCAACGAGAGCTCTAGAGCCAAAAATTAATTATGACCCTTTAAGATAAAATGATCAGAGAAATAAGATCTTCCCACCCATTCAAACAGATTGAAAATTGGAGTACTTAATTTTTTCTCAACTTTCCACAAAAATTTTCTTTCGGCCTCTTTTTTTAAAACCCCTTTGCAACCCAAAAACAATCCAAAACTACGTAGTTTTGGTTGACTACAACCCTGTGGTGACTTGGGTCACCACAGGCACCCCGGATCCTTAGCCCTGGGCCCACGTCCTTACAAGGGGCATAACTAATGCCCCTTGCTAATACTCCATCCAAATGACCCCGGCCTTGTTCCAGGAAGGGCTGCTCCTTTTTTTTTTTGGCTTTTATCTTCTTTTTTCGCTTTTATCTTGAATATTTTTAAAAATGCTTAGATAAAAATAAATAAAAAAAATTTTAATTGACGAATCAATAATTCAATAATTAAATTAAATTAAATTCTTAACTTTTATCATAATTCCGAAGTTGCCCTCATATGTTATTTGTTTTTACTGCTGTAATATTTTGTTGTTATTTTTCTTGTTCGAAGACCTATGGAGTTGGACCTATTTATCTGTCCATCTATCGTCAATATTATTAAGGAAATTAGTGAGCCTTGAAAAGCCTCCAAACCATCAATTCTAATTTTCTAGAATTTTTATTCTTTAAAGTATGACAATGGAAAGAGAAAAGGGGGAGGTACGTGGGTGGGGAGGGAAAAAAAAAACTACTTATACATTATGTGAACCAACATAACGTGATGTTTAATCTTTGAATGGACACAACATTAGCATTGGACTCTTTTTTTCAGTTCATAATTTATTTTGAGCATTATCCTCTAAAATACTAATCTGTGTGCAAAATTTATTCTGCACGTAACTGATCTCCTGAAAACTTCACTAGATTTATAATTTATTATGGCAAATCTAAAATTTATAATTCACATTCCAAAATGCAAAATAAAATAAAAAAAATAAGGTTCCAAACGGATCCTAGGGGCATTCTCATGATGATCTCGTCATATAATCTTCAATGTGATAAGAATCTGAGCCTAATGTAAGTTGATTTTCATGCTTCAATAATAAGTTTTTATTTGCAAAGCACATACGCATCAAATCTGATTACTATAATTAATACGATAAATTTCTGGTCCAATCACGTTTGTCATGCAGTTGAAAACTTGAAATTCTTAATAATAGTTACAAATCAACTGTCTCTTTCCTTGGAGATAAATTAATGGGAAAATGACGGCCAATGACGTGTTTTAATAATTAATACTTGTCAATGACATTTTCACTAAATAGGGAAAATGACGGCTCAGGACGTGTTTTGATAATTAATACCTGTCACATTTTCACTGTTAACAAATGTTTTTAGCATGTCCTTGGCAGATATTAATTATCAAAAACACGTCCTGGGCCGTCATTTGCTGATGATTTTAGTGGCTATCAATATTAAATTAACTTGATTTGTAGCAAAAAAAAAAAAATTGAACTCTGAAATCTTATTTGAATTTATTTTGTTTTAATCGATAGGAGAGATTATTTACTAGTACATCACAAGTCTAACAACTTAACAAACATAAGAAATAAGCTCATCATAAAAATAAAAGAAGAGCCTCTCTAAATGAGAGAAATTACTGATGTTTGCCTTCATCAAAATTTGATCTCTTTGACCTCTCAATTTGAATTTGATTCATTGATCTCTCAATTAGAGGTGTACAAGAGTGGCTAACTGAACTAAGGAGATTTTTGGTTAAATAAGCATTTTTTGTCATTATTTAAATTTTTTTCGCATTTATTAGTTTTCCATCGAGTTTTTTTTGTAGATTATTGTGTCATTGTAATAAAATGAATCTAAAAAGTAAAAAAGTACGATTGAAATCCAATATTTTTTGAGTAAAAAAGTAATAAGCCAATTTTTTTGTCTTTATTAAGTCGAACCAATAATCCACAAAAGAAAACGCGAAACTAATAAATGCGAAAAAAAATTTGAAGAAAGGAAAAAAAAAGTCAATTGGCTTAAAGCCAAAAATCCCCTAAACATAATTAGTTTAAAATATTATACATAGATTATTTTCCAAACCCTTTCAAAAACCTCCCGAAAATGCTCTCAATAGTACCACTCCATTTCAGTAGCAAATGCTGTTTTAAATTACTTTATATGTGTGAAAATGGCAGAAAACTGAACGAGAAGAGAAAAAACAAAAGACCCAAATAAAACCCATAAATTCGAAATCTTTTGGTTATGCAGTGGCATCCGCCTCTCTCTCTCTCTGCTCTGATTCTACATTCAGCCTCTCTCACTCTCTGTATCACACCATCATTGTTAATGGAGGCTATACTCTCAGAAGCTGCTATTCGGGCCATTTTGTGGCCTAATTCACCATCTTCCTCAAGACCCGTCCAGCGTTCTGCCTTGAACACGAATCTTAACCCAACCCACAAATCCATTCAATCAAATACAGCGACGAAAGGAAAAGGGTATCGCCCTCTTCAAGTTTCGTCGTCTCCCATCAGGTATTGCGAAAAAAAAGAGAATTTCTTGGTTATTTCCATAAATTTCCATAAAATTATACTCCACATACGAATCAAGTTCACGATCATGTCAATGTGGTGATTCTAATGTGTTTCTCGTGTGATACGGAATAAGACCTTCATGGTTCTATTTTTTGAAGAGAAGTTAGGGGTAGTTACCCAAATGTGCTAAAATTACTTTTCCCCTTTGTATTTTGTGAAGGATTTTTTTTTTAATAGTAATTTTAACACCTTTAGCACATTTGGGAAACTATGCCTTAATTCTTACCTTTTCTTCGTGCGATTGATTTAGATTGATTTAGTGCCAACAACCTTAAGGAAAAACCAAATTGTAGGTTATAAATAAATAAATAAAAAAAGAGGAAGTTTCGAGCCGCTGCTCAATGAAATTTCTTTCTTGAATTGAAATCAAAGTGTACTGTAGTGCATATCATTTGAGGACTAACATGTGGCTTATGCAAGTTTTATTTTACTATCTCATGTTAAGCTATACGAGGAAGAAAAGGGTGGATGAAAGTGAGACTTTGACTCTAAAGAGTATAAGACACTCACTTATCCGACAAGAGGATAGCATAATTTTTGGCCTTTTGGAGAGGGCTCAATACTGTTACAATCCAGACACATATGATCACAATGCCTTCTCTATGGATGGGTTCCGTGGTTCTTTGGTGGAGTTCATGCTTCAAGAAACTGAAAAGCTTCATGCTAAGGTTGTTTAATTTATGCCAGAGAGGACTTGTTTGATGTTGAAAAGAACAAAGCAAGTGAGATACCATAAACATGCTGTCAATTTTTCTAAATGAATTTCGTTTTGAAATTAGGTGGGCAGATATAAGAGCCCAGATGAGCATCCTTTCTTCCCAACCGAGTTACCTGAGCCGATGCTTCCACCTTTGCAGTATCCACAGGTAGCTGCCATTGCAAAAGCACAATTCATTTTCTAGAAGTTTACGAGAACAAATCTCCATTTACTTTATCCTACATTACTACTGGTATGTGGTATTTATTTAAGTCCAATAGCAGAAATAAATTTCAGAATATGCTGGTTTCTTCGATGAGCATGAGTAAGAAATAAGAATGCACTTGGTTATTCATGCATTTTTACTTGTTTTTTTTGTAGAAATTTTAATATAAATAAGTAACTATTTGAATTAATTTGAATGGCTTTGGCGTTCTCTTTATCAACAAGTGAAACTGAAAGCCAAGCTGCATTAGTCAAAAGTACTATGAACTTGAGTTTCCATTCTATGAAAAAACTAATGCACTCAACTTCTATTGACAAGAGAATGCTCCGTTGTGAATTCATAGTAGAATATTTGTAGACCATTTAAATGATGTCTCCAATAAATCCTTCTGCAAAGAGTAGGTGTGACTGCATAATTGACTTGACAAAATAATACCGAACTCACTTTTTTAGTTATCGCTATCTACTCAATGCGTTGATTGGTATCAAACTTAAGCTTGTAAGGGAGATTGCGATGACACCTAATTTGGTGCTGAAGGTGAGACCAATTCAATCACTATTTGAAAGACAAGGAACTGCATGATTTATCACAAAGTTTGCAGTGTTGCTTGCCTACTAAACAAGGATTGTTTGTTTTGATTGAATATGCTGAGATGCTTTCTCTCTCACACCTTACAATACATTGGAAACATTGCTTGAAGCTTATTTGTTTCTTGATTAACTCATAGTTTTTTATTTGGATAGAGGAATATTACTCAGAGCAATGTTATTGTGACCATCTTTGAGTACCATGTTTTGGGTACCATGTGATGTATCACAAAAGTATTGGTAGAATGTGCTCCACTACATAACAAATGAAGCATATTCCACCAATATATTGGTTATACATCAGTATCAAAGATGGTCACCAAAGTATTATTGTATTACTTAGAGCACTGCTATGGTGACCATCTTTGAGTACTATGTTTTGGGTACCATGTGGTGTGTCACAAAAGTATTGGTGGAATATGCTTCATTTGTTTTGGTAGAATGTGCTCCACTACATAACAAATGAAGCATTTTCCACCAAGAGCAATGCTATGGTGACCATCTTTGAGTACCACGTGATGTGTCACGAAAGTATTGGTAGAATGTGCTCCACTACATAACAAATGAAGCATAGTCCACCATTATATTGGTGACACATCACATGGTATCCAAAACATGGTACTCAAAGATGGTCACCAAAGTATTATTGTATTACTTAATGGGCTGAAGGCTGAAGCAGTGAAGCCAAATCTTATGTCACTTACTAATAGTATATTGCCATTTGTTCTGTCATTTGATAGGTTTTGCATCCTTCTGCTGCTTCAATCAACATAAACAGAAAAATTTGGAATATGTATCTCAGAGATCTTCTTCCAAGACTGGTAAAACCGGGAGATGATGGTAACAGTGGATCAACTGCTACTTGCGACACAATTTGCTTGCAGGTATGTGAAAGAACTTAATCACAGCAGGTCTTTGCTGTCATGAATTGGTTTAGTTGAGTTTGACTATATAAGTAATAGAATGCTGTACTAGTGTTAATTTGTCCAATGCAATTGTTTTCCTTTTTCCTGCCTTTGTTTAAGTGGGTTTGGAAATTATGTTTTCAACTAAAAGGTTGTGTTTTGGAACTTCTCGTCCTTTTTATTTCTTTCTTCCATATTGTTCTTAAACTTCTTAGCTATTTTTCATATGCGGATATGCGGCAAAATAATCCCTCCATACTAACATTAAAGAGTTGCTATCTGATCATCACTTCTTCATAATGCAACTGTTTTCTTTTAATCCCGCCTTCGTTCTAAGTGGGTTTGGAAATTATGTTTTGAACTAAATGGTTGTGTTTTGGAACTTCTTATTGTTTTTGCCTTTCTTCCGTATTTTTCTCGAACTTCTTAGCCAATTTTCTTATGTGGATATTCTGCAAAATAATCTCTCCATGCACATCACAGAATTGCCATCTGATCATGACTTCTTAGTAATAAACTTCAAGGAATCGTTTTGTCAAACACCAGGGTAGCACTTTTGATGTACCAGAATACACCATATGCAGGCTACTTATTTTAGTTCATAGAGAAGGTCATTGAATAGGCCGATGTACTCAAGCATTTCCGTTGGGGACTAAAAGAAATATTCCCTATTTTGTATTTGTTGTAAATTTGAATGACGTTTGAGCTTTTAGCAGGGACCTTAATTTTCTAATGGCTCTGGTATGTGCTGTGTTTGCACCTTGCTGCTTTCTTGGTAGGGGTGGCAAATTGAACCCAGACCCATTAAGAAACACCTATTAAAAAATAGACCCAACCCAACCCATTTATTAATTGGGTTAGAATGGGTCCAAACCCATTTATTATTGGGTCTTAATTGGGTTTCAATTAGGTCAACTTAAATGCCCAATGGGTCATGAACTAATATTACCCAATAAAAAAATAGAACTACCACAGAAATGAAAAAACAAAAGTAAACATGTTACGTGAAGTGAACATTTTCTTGGTTAAATCGGGAATTGGTTACTCGGTTTTGAACGGTTTCATGTTACGAATTCCAGTTACAGTACAAGCCGAGTCGAGCTGAGTTTTGTAGTGAACTCGTACACTAAACGAACCAAAAATTCGAACTCAAACTTCGTTTGTTTGTAAACGAGCCGAGTCCGGTTCGAGCCGAACTTATACAAAATCAGCTGAGGATTTAGAGTGTTGAGCTTGACTCATTTACTCTACAAGCCTGAAACTTGGTTACCAAAAATCCGATTAGAACCCATGGCTCAAGAAGAATGTAAAATCATCTGGTAAAAATTCGTTGAAAAGGAGAAATCATCCGCATCCCCGAATTCAAGACTTTCTCTCGGCCCATCTCTCCTTCTCTGCATTGTACATATCTCTTCAATATTGTAGATTGCAAAAACAAGCTTTTGTTTACTATATTTTTTGAGAAATGAAAAAGAATCTCCATGCCAACAGGTAGTAGAACCAACATCTGAACCCATTTGACCCATTTTACATTTTTTCCTATCTCTATTCTTTGTTTGCAGTAGACAAAAATCGACATTTCAAAGAGAGGAGTTTGAGTGATGGGTGATGGGTACAAGCAACGGTATTGTGCTTAATTCAAAATCACCAACGCAATGACAAGAAGGGCAACTAGAATTTGTTATTTTTGCAAAAAGGAGTGGTCTAGATATGGGAATTAATGATTTTGAATCGATTGGAAGAAACAGATAAGTAGGGTTTGGATTCTCCTTTCCGATCTGCAAACGGTCCAAGAAGAGAGAGAGAGAGGAGGGGGCGGTGGAGATAGCCCACAAGTTTGGCCCACTCTGGTAGAAGGTTTAAAGAAGCTAATCTGGACATAATAATCACCAACAATTTAAAAGAGAAAATCAAGTAAAATAGAAACCTCAAAATTCTGAACAGCTAAGTCCAAAAATTTCTAAAATTTCAGCAAAATCTCCGTTCGGTTCAGTAATTTTAGTATACTGAGGTAATTTGGTCATTTTAGTATACAAGGGTATTATGATAATTTTAGTATGCAAGGGTGATACAGTCATTTCAGTGTATATGGGTATTTTAGTTATTTTAATTTTAATTGGGTTAATGGGCGGCGGGTTGTGTTTGATTTTAAATGAATGGGTTGGATTGGGTATGGGTAATTGAACTCCTAACTAATTGGGTCTAAATGGGTCATTGACCCAACCCACTTATAACTTACCCAATTTGGCCCAAACCCGCCCATTTGACACCCCTACTTCTTGGCATTCTCAATGATTCATTTTTACGTTAAAAGATATGATTATCTTCAATAGAATTAATACCACCCTTTTGTTTTAGTCCTTTTACAAACCAAGATTTCTGCACATGGTCCACCAGACTAAGTACTAAGAAGTAACAACTGTATTTCAACCATTATTGATTTCATTAAACACAGCCGTACAACCCCTTTAGTTTAGTCCTGGTCCTCCTGGATGCAACAAGCTAGACGTCCCTTGAATGACATGCATACGAGAATCGCTTCAACTGTTTCCATGTATATTTGTTGAAATTTTTGCAGCAATTATGTGAATCTTTTTTCTAAATGACGCTCTTGGTTATATAAAGCCAGGGATAAGTTTCGTCCGTATGTTCTAAGGACTTATTCATCTGAAAATCCAAAGCTTGTGCTTGTCATGGATTTCCTCTGAGTCACGGAAATAACTCTGCTCAACCTCTAAAGTGTTATTAAAATTTCTACCAAACACCAAAACCATAGGGTTTTATCTCTTTCTACGTTCCCTTTTTCATTTCCTGTGTTGAATTTGGTATGTGTGGTATGTGCATGTGCTTCTTTAGTTCTTGGCATAGAAGACCATGCCATTCACTAGTTTTTCTGTCGTTGTACAATATATGCAGAAAGCTATTGTTAGACCATCTGCCTTAACACAATTCTGTGTTTGACAATTTGATCTTGTAGTGTATTTCTAGCATCAGTCTTTTATTGTGTTTTAAGCAGTAGTGTCACGATCTGGCCATGGATAAGCCAATGTTTTGACCAATCTCTTGGCAAATTCGGAATCGAAGGTCTAAGTCCCGAGACACAAACTGTAATGCTATCTTCACAGCCTTTTTTGCTTGGTGGATGAATTGGACGTTTTGTTCTTCTCCTCGTTGCAGGCACTCTCGAAGAGAATCCATTATGGTAAATTTGTAGCAGAGGTGAAATTTCGAGAATCCCCCTCCAGCTATGAGGCTGCCATCAGAGCTCAAGTATATTCCCGCTGCCTTCAATTGCGCTCAGATTCATTTGTCTGAACTTGTCATATTCATGGATTGTTCATCTGTTCCTTCAATTGCAGGACAGTGCTCGGCTAATGGAGTTGTTGACATATGAAACAGTAGAGGCGGCAGTCAAGACAAGAGTGGAGATGAAAGCCAAAACATATGGCATCGAGGTAAGAATCAGTCAAGAAGAGGACACTTCCGATCCAGTGTACAAAATCAGGCCGAGTTTGGTTGCCAAACTTTATGGAGATTGGATCATGCCTCTGACGAAGGAAGTTCAGGTCGAATACTTGTTGAGAAGGTTGGATTAAAATTTCGGCTGACATGTTCCTCTCAGTTTTCACTTTATTCGGATAGAAATCAGGTTTGTTTTTACTTGGAGGAGGAATCGGTTAAAATGCGCTTGTATGAATCGCAGTCGACATATTAGCAGATTTTTGATAGGTTTGATATGCGAGCCGGACAATCCCAGCGGTGAATTGTCCACGCATGGGTTGAAAACTTAAGGAGTTTAACAATACGTTTATGCTTGGTTTGTTTATCAAGCGAGCTGATCTGAAATGCGTTTTGAGCTGATTAGGGGTCGGTCTTGAGTAATTCGAGTTTGTTAAACACCAGATTCTTAGGAGTATGTTGAAACTTCGTTTGAAAGCTTAACGAGTTTCAAAATTATTCAAACCTGGTATGTTTTTGCACCAAAACTTGATCTTGAACGAGTTTTTAACGAGTTGAAATCGAGTAGCTTAGTCCATGTATCGATTCTCATTTTTTATAGCAGTAAAGATGTGTGCACATATCATACACATACAGTATGATTTTTTTGTTGGGCCCTCTTCGGGTTCCAAGGTGATCCAAGCCATTTATTATTCCTGAAATGTTTTATTTGCAAATACCTACTAACCTACAAAAAAGTAGCTCAATTGGATACCGGTAGGGTATTTTTCAAAATTCGTAGAGAGAAACCGAGCTAAGGTTCTGATTTTCTTACTAGTTAGAGTACCGGTTTTTTATTGGTAAGGTACGTAACAGTATCAATGAGATGTCGGGTACCGTTGTGGATCTATTGCTACTGGTGTTTTTTTTTTAGAGCCTTGTTGATAAGGACACATTACAGGGTTCAACGTGCAATTAGTCCACCTAAACTTTTCATAGTGGTTCCGGTCCTTATATGGACACGCGTTCCAAAAATACCCTTAACTCATAAAACACGCACAAAACCAAAATAAACCCACGCTATTGACTGTGATGTGATGTCTTCAGTGAAATAATACAGAGAACAAGGGTGGGTGGGGGATAGTGGAAAGGGGACAAAGTTCTCCTGTGAAGAACAACAATAGTAACTTTACAAGATTACTATGGTACAATCACCACATCCCTTTTTTCATACAATTAAACAATTTACTATTATTTTTTTAATTAATGCAATTTAGTTTTTCACCAAAAAAAAAAGAACTACGATGATATCTTTTGGTTGCCATGTTTCTTTTTGCTTTTCACCTCAGTAATTTTTCTTGTATACGTGTGACATTTTTAGTAAGCATAACATTTTATTTTTTCTTTTATGCAACTATAAAAAAAAATAAAAAAATACATGAGTGGGTTTGGACAGATAACCTTATTTGTCAGTCTTTTGGGAATAATTAAAAGTATAGATTTGGTTAGATAACTAAATTTGTTGATTTTATTACGATTATACATAGTACATAATTTGTAGAGATAACATTATCTATTGGCCTTTTTGATGACTTCAGCATAATAAATACATTTGTTAAAAAGAAAAACAAATTCAAAAGTAGTCCCGTATTGAGTACCAAAAAAATAAATTTAAAAGTAGTCTGGTACTTTCCATGGCTGGTACCATTCGGTATAGGCCAATGCCAATCGGAAATTAAACCGGAAAAAAGAAGAAGACAGGTATGGTATTCAATACCGAAACTGGTCGGTATGAAATTCGAAACGTTGGGTACTGCTCTAGGTAACCATAATCAATCAACTTTAGCTTTAGAGAAGAACTGGAAAAAGACATCATCTTGACCCCACCATGTGCAGTTATGATCTTGGAACAATTTTTTTTGATCATGGCATCATTGAAAGTGTACATATAGTAGGACATATGCCTCTAACAAAGTCACATTGTTCTTTACCACTCTTTCTTTCCTTTCTGATGTAGTAAAGCAGATCCTTGTTCCTTTCTTTCTTTCTTTCATCCTTTTCCACTTGTGTTGTTTAATATTTGGAAGAAGAAGCTTGGCATTGAAAATTTGAGTGGTTCATCTTGGGAGGGAGTAGTCACTTTTTTCACCCATAGGTCAAATCATCAAAGGCATAAAAAGCTGTATGTGACAAAGCTAATCGAATCAAATCTTTCTGAGTAAAGGATGAGTTGTGCGTAACAGCAAAGCGTGATTGATTAATACTACAATGAAATTTCATTTGAGAAATATTTTGGAACAGCCATGAATAAGTATTTACGGAGTCTAATCTCGCACGTTTAAAAGTGTTTTTGGATTAAAATTCAGACCGTCCAAAACACTTTTTGGACACGTGATATTGGGTCATACCGGAAACAATATATAAGTATTTCTCATTTCATTTTATCTGTGTTGTGTTAAGAAAAAAAAATGCTCAATATTTTTGGAGGTGTGTCAAATCATAGCACATCAATTTTCGTTTTGACCCAAAAAAACATAAAATTCATAGCACATGCCCATTTGCTTGTACTAGGAATTAGGCTAACTCAAAAACAGTCCAAGATACTGTAGTAACTACTAGTTTTTGTCGGATGTCAAAATGAAATACTCCAAGTGTATGAAATTTAAATTCTTTGCATTAATTTTAATTTCGATTAGTTGCAATATTAATACATGGAGATTTAAATGATTCAAGATCTCTTCTAACTTCAAAATGTCCTATTAATTGCCTTAGAAATTCAAAACTCCATCTTCGAGTTAAATTGTGGAGAATATAAGGGAGGCTTTGTACGTGCTAAACTTGAACTTTAACGACCAATTCCAATGAAGTAATTTTGACTCATCCCTTTTATTATTGTAAATTTTTTTTTTTCGTTGTTATAATGTGATATTACAAACTTGTCCTTCCTTGGTAACACTTTCAGAGATAAAAGAAAAATATTCAATGCATATAAATAAATAAATAAAAACACACAATGAATCTCTAGTATGAATAAGCTCCGCTAAAGGTGGGATTTTTAGGCTTTTTCTTGTTTTGTCCTTATTCAAAAAAAATTCGTATTGATTAGTTTTGCGCCTAATTTTTGTAAAATATTTAGGTAAAAGTCTTTTTCTTTTACTTTTTCGTTCGTCTAGACGAGATGAATCAATAATTCTCAAATGTTAGGCACAAAATTAACAAATGCAATCGTTTTTTGAGTAAAGACAAAATAAGAAAAAATCCAAAGATTTTAGTGGAACTCAGCTTTAGAAATTGTCAAGGCCAAAAAATAAAATAAAATTGTCACTCGTATCATGGATTGTTCCGGTTTCTCCAAAAAGGAATTTTTTAAAAAAGAAGATAATTTTAAACTAAAAAATTATGTGTTTACGTAAATAATTTTTCCACAAATATGGATTTTATTTGATAGATCTCATTAAGATCTTTTAAATGGTATAAAAAAATTAAAACAAATATTTTTCATTTTCATTATATTTGAATTTAAAATTAGCTTCGTTTAAAAAAAAGTTACCCTTTTTTTAAGCTTAACATCACCTCAAATTACAAGAACAAAGTACTGGTTCCTTCGGATAAAAAAAACGGGAGATGCTACGTATACTGTCATTCATTCACTATATTTTTTGTGGGGCTCATTCTGGCTCTCAAAAAAATATAAAAAAATGTCCATAAATTTTAGAATAATATTTTATGGACCCCGATGAAAAATCAACTCCAACGGATATCGGTAAGTATTATTTCTTGATTCGCCCCTGCGAATCAAGAAATAATACGTATCGATATTTGTTGGAGCTAATTTTTTATAGGGCTCCATAATATATTATTTTAAAATTTATGAATATTTTTCTATATTTTTTTGGAACCCGAGATGGGTCATACAAAAAATATAATGGATGGTGTAGTGATTGAATGCAGTGTATCTGAACTTAGTGAAAAAAAAAAAGTACTGGTTCCTTTTATTGGGATCTGTGAGAGCCGCTTTCTAGTGCTCAGTAGCTGTATTTTTGTCCCTTCGTTGTCTCTCAGCATCGCGCTCAAACGCACAGTGTCTCTATCTCTCTCACCGCAAACACCCACACGGACACAGAGAGAGAGAGAGAGAGGGAGGGAAATGGAGAAAGTTCTGGTGAAAGCTGGAAGCCTAAAGGCTGGTGGGTTCTGGCTCTCAAAGAAAGCCAAGGAAGAGTTCTCCAACATTTCTGAAGACCTCAATGTATACACTTCTCCGTCTTCCTTTCTCCTACCGTCGTGATTTTTCCTATTTTCTTTATGACTTTATCTGTTATTTTTGTTGATTGATATGGTCCTGTTTGATAATGTTGGATTTTTAGCTTTACCCACTTGATATATGTTCTTCATTTTCTGGTTAATCATACATTGGTCCTGTTGGCCGTCAGAAATTTGCGACAGAGTTGTGAGATCTGTAAGTTTGTTTTAGCAAAAGAGAAACAGAAGGTGGAAATGGGGTTTGATGAGTTTTGGAAGCTTAATCCCAAGGGGTTGGCCTAGTGGTCAAGGCTTAGACTTAGGGGTTTGCTCCTTCTCATGGTCTTAGGTTCGAAACCTCTCAGGTGCTGCTATCAACTCCTTAGGGGCCAGTTCATATGGAGCTTTGCTTCTACTTAAATTGGGCTCCCTGCAAGTGACAGCAGGATTAGGCCCCAGGAATCGTTGAGGTTCGCGTAAGCTGGCCCGGACACCTGAGTTATCGGGAAAAAAAAGGGGTTTTGGAAGGTTTCATTAATATTAGACACCAATTGTCATATCACTTATGATGTCAATTTCTCATACCCCTGGTTGATTATGTGGTTTCATTTAGCTTTAGCTACTTGATAATTTTGTGGTGTTATTTATTCATACAATGGAGTGCTGTTGGCCACCTTAAGTTTGCATAGATTTGGGAGATCTGTATTTAGTTTTTCGACAGAAGGGGGAAACAGGTTGAAATGGGATTTGAGATACATAAGTGTCCGTCTGAGGAAGCTACTATTATGCTTAGAAACCAATTTGCAAGTGCTGCTATTAAGCTTAGATTGAAGTTGAGCAGAATGAATGGTATAAACAAAAAAATGGAATATCAAAAAGGACCACAGATAGGACAAGATGGTGCCAGTGCATCTCAAGTGCTTAATAGCAGCACTTGAGATACATAAGTGTCCGTCTGAGGAAGCTACTATTATGCTTAGAAACCAATTTGCAAGTGCTGCTATTAAGCTTAGATTGAAGTTGAGCAGAATGAATGGTATAAACAAAAAAATGGAATATCAAAAAGGACCACAGATAGGACAAGATGGTGCCAGTGCA
>BPLS01000543.1:129932-153729 GCA_019656275.1 Rhododendron kiyosumense
ATATCAATTCCTCATACAAAGAAAATTTTAGGTCAACTGTTTTGTTAAACCTGTTCAATATTGTCTTGTTGTATTAACAAACTAAAGCAAGTGATGAGTTGTATGTCCTATATACGGTACGAAACCATTTTTAATTAGAAAGAAAAATCACCTTCTGGATGAGAAACAATCTGAAGTTACAGTATCAGAGATGGAAGCATTTTGGGAACTTTTGGCGGCCTTCAATGATAAGCCTCAATGTCGTAAATGGAGTTCTCAATGTATGATAAATAACACAGAGCTATAAGTTTGCTTTCACAACTTCCTATCAATAGTTATTTACCCACAAAATAAAATATGAACTTCCTATCAATAGCTATTTTGAGATATAGAACATAGTAGGCGATGCTCCCTAGAAATTTAACTCAAATGTTTAGTTGTACTGAGTCTACTGACTAACCGGAGGTTTCTAGACATTTATTTAGTGTTGCAATGGCATTCCGGGTGAGGATACAGTTCAACCTCTAGGCTTTATTTGGACCGTCAATTTGCAGAGGGATGCATGGAGTCAAAGGAAAAGATGAAATGAAGAAGTTAGTCTCTTTGGTTTCCCGATAATTTTCTTTTTCCTATTAGGTTTTGTTTGGAAATTTTGGATATAAAGAGTGGAAAGGAAATTGTAATTTGCCTTCTTTTGATTGGTTCATGTTGAAAGTGAAGAAAAGTTGAAGGGAAAATAGCTGTAATGTCCTTTTCTTCTTTCTTTTACATATGCTTTTCCCTTCCCCTTCCAATTTTCTTTGTTTGTTTTAGTAACCTTAGATTTTCTCTCTTTCTTTGGGACTTGGATCCTCTGTCCCCCCTCTCTGTCCCACCCTCCATAGCCTGCCACATCGCCCTAACTTACAACCTTATAGAGAGGGGATGGAGGTCAAACGAAGGTAAGTTATTTTCCTTATCATTTACCTTTCTTTTTATTCGCAAAACCAAACAAAGGAAACACCTACGTTCCCTAGAAATTCTCTCTCACTTGCTTTCTCTTCCTTTTCCATGAGTTCCATTTTCCAAACGTGCATAGTAAATTCCTCTACAAATCCATTAATCAAGCATTAGCTTTGGGGTTAGGAAAAGTTTGGAAGAACAGGAGGAAGTTGCATAATATGGATAGCGGTAAGAGTGAAATCTTGACGGGCCGAATTTGCCGCAATGGTGGTAGTTCACACTGAGAGCCACACTGGCAAGCATCATGCTAGATTGTTGTTTATAAGTTGGTTGAAGTTGCGTCAATGAGATATTGAGGGGTATGGTCAGACATCTTTCTTGATGTTTTTATTTCTTCTCTTATGAAGGAAGATTAAAACAGCAGAAAGAGGGAATCATAGAAGCTCATACAAAAGAAAATAATGAAAACTTACTGAAATTAGGGGGGTGTTGGGTGGTTTTCTCCTCAAAATATTAGAACAGCTGCAGGAGGGCTCAATTTCCTATGTGCATTGTACAACTTTGGGTAAATAATGTTCAGCATATGCCAAGAACGGTAGTGTCTTTTGGATATAGGAATGCCTCTAGTCACTTTCTCATTAACCATACATGACTCATGATTTCTGTGATTTCCTCCTCTTACTTTTCTTTGTTATTCTATTTTGTTTGCAATTGATGGCCAACATCCATTTTACTGAATGAGTACTTTATAACTGCAGAGTTTCTCAAGCACCGTTGAAGAAAAGGCAAAATGGATCTTCAACAAGCTAAAAGGTTCGGAAACACGAAGTAGATCTTTTGTTAGTAATGTAAACCTATATGCTTCAGCAATAACCATAAAGTATGGTCTATATCAAAATTTATACGTAGTTATCCGGGGCATTATCATGTCTTTGGCATCATCTTGCAATAGAAATTGTCTTTCCAGACCTGAGACAAGGTCACAGGTAAGTGAGGGGTCTAGGGCTAGAGCTTTAGATATCATTGTAAAGCCTATCCCGTGATAGCTTAATCTTTTGGGGCAAGTAGTTGTTGACATTATTGATAACATGGTATTCATGTTGCTTTGTTTTGATGTTTCATCCTTACAGTTGCAATACATGCGCATACTTGGCTCACTAATGGTTTATGTCTAACCAGTAACCAATTAACCCTACCCCTACATAACGTGGTGTTTCCAAGTTTTTACCATCTATGTAGCGCAAACATGGACATGACACGGAATTTCTTAAAAAAATGGCACATGGGCACGAAAACAGTAGGGAACACAACAAAAACAAAGAAATAATATTCCTTTTAAACCAGTGGAAATGTAGTTATATGTGGAAGCATCAATCATGTATGATTATATATGTATGTACATATATATACCATCACACTTTTACCCAAAATATATGTAGTAATAAACATTTGCCCCCCAAAAATTAAAATTTTCATATTTAACCCCCCTCGTGTCTTGATATGAGTCCCTCCCTTTTCCCTGCCATGTCACCCTGAAAAAAGTTAAGAGTAATTTAATTTTGATGGGCATGCCATGTGGCATGTCCCATAGTTTTTTGCCATGTCCCTGGTGCACCCTGTGTCCCTGCGTGTCGGAGATGGATACAGTGACCTCTAGGAGCGTCGGTGCTTCATAAGTTACCATAGATGATGGGTTTAACGATAGCTATTGGGATTTGGAACTGGTAAATATATGGCTGAATGAATGGTTTAAGGATCTAGAGGGGATCAACAAGATGGTGGAACCTTCCCTTTTACATGTTGGAGTTTATTTTGAACAACTTGACCCTTTCATTTGACCGACGTATTGAGTCTCAAATCAATTCAAATGAATAGTATTGAGATGATTGTTTTGATTTCCCGTAGATAGTACCCTTTGAGTATTCAGCAGGTACCAAATCATGAAATCAAGGATGTTGTGCACAACTGAGTTGAGCTAAATTAAACTTGTCCAGCATTTGTTTTTTACAACATTTATTTGTTCTTTCTCTGCAGGAAAGCAGCTGAAAACGCTGCCTGATCTTCTCCGGGAATACAACTTGCCACCAGGCCTTTTCCCCCAAAACATAACCTGCTACGAATTTGACGAGTCGAAGTCCAAGCTGACTGTGTACTTGCCTTCTGCCTGTGAGGTCACCTTCAAAGACTCATCCGCTATAAGGTACGCAACTCGGGTAAAGGGCATTCTGCTGAAAGGAAAACTGACGGGCATAGAAGGAATGAAGACCAAGGTCCTAGTTTGGGTTAAGGTCACAAATGTGGCAGTTGAGGGCTACAAATCCGATAAGGTTTTGTTCATGGCTGGTGTGAAGAAATCGAGACCTATGAATGCTTATGACACACCTCAACATGCTGTTAGAGTTCAAGAATTTTGAGCTTGGAATATTAGGCTGTAGTATCCGGACTCCACTGTAGTAGGTTGGTGAATGACCTTTATAGGTTATTTCATTTTTGTCCTTGTTTAACGTTGTTTGGATGAATTGCTGTCATGGTTCTAGCTGCTTATGGTCCTATTGCTTCTTGGCTCACCTTTTCATTTTGAGTTGGAACCATGTTTATGGACCATGAAACCATGATGAAATGGAGGCTCAGTTTTGTTCCCTTCTTTCTATCAAGATGAAGGCTCTGTTTGGATGGTTCGATAACGTGAGTGGTATGAAAGTATGATTCTCTCAAATGACGGTATTAAGGTTTGCTGCAGATTTGGAATGTGGAAGTGTTTGCAGGTTATATTTACTGAAGGCTTATCCGAAAAACAATATCTAGCTTCAGTCAAATAAGTAGATAATGAAGCTAGATTTATTTCTCCGATAATCATATGAAATGAAAAACTCATTTACAGTAGCGTGCAATGCAGCATTCTCATTGCATCGGATGAGATATGCTGTTTCGTTAAAAATGCGATCTAACCGCTTCTTTGATCCTGATTCCTGTCATATTCCTTCACTGTCATGTTCCACCATTCCTCGAAAATGTACTGTTGAACTAGCAAACTGCTCAAGGAAAGTTATATTTCACTCATCAAGCCAGCCCCTTAAATTCATGAAACTAAAAAATTGCTTTTAACTGTCGACTCAGACTCAGAATTAGAAGTTGTCAGACATAAGACTATTGCCAAGTCCATCTATGTTGTTTTTGGAAATCAACCACGGAGTACTAAAAATTACACCCTAACGAAACCACACGGTCCGCGACATAAGCAAACAAAAAGGCAGAAAAATACTTAAAATTCGGATGATGCTATGGTGTCTCTGGTCATTTTGGGGACACCGTAATTTTTGGTATAACAGAACCCTTGCAAGCATAACAAAAATTATTACAACTATAATAGAACCATAACATGGCATAACCAAGGCATAACCAAAAACCAATCAAGACATAACCAAAAATCAATCAAGGCAAAACCAACCTGGTTATGCCTTGTTATGGTTTTGGTTATGCTTGTAATGAATTTAGTTATGCTTATAATGGTTTTGTTATGCCAAAAGTTACGGTGTCCCCAAAATGACCGGAGACACCGAAGTCATTCCCTAAAAAGATACAGAGCCAAAAAAAAAACAACTAACAAGATCGGATCGGGTCAATTTTGGTTCAACCAGTTTGGTCCGGACCAAACTGGACAGGACCCGACTCCACACCTAAATGCTTGCTACAAAAATATAGTCTTCAGTTCTCACTGATACCCCCGTTTGTTGCCGCCAGATGCCAGACCGCCACCGTTGTCATCTTTATCTCTTTTTTTTTTTTGGGTAATGTGTCATCTTTATCTTTAATTCTCAAGAAACAGTGATTTACTTCTCATTCTGTCGTTGGTGGCCCAAAATCCAGTCGTCATAATTTATGGTCAGGCCCGGCCCTAAGCCAAGGCCCAAGAGGCCGCAGCCAGGCCTCCAAATTTTGGGCCCAAAATAGGACCCATCTTAAATAGGTATATACTCCCTCCGTCCCAAAATGTTTTGTCTAGTTTTTTTTTTTTTTAACATCTTAAAAAATTGTTTATATCTTTTAATGTATAATTTTTTATAAATTTAATATAGATATTGTTTGATAGATTTCAATTAATCCTTTTAAACAAAGATTTTGAAATTATAAAAACATTATAAATTGTGAGATATAGACAATTTTTTGTGAAGTTCTAAAAAAAAAAAAACAAACACAACAAATTGGGATGGTGGGAGTATATTTTTTGTTCGTAGGGTAAAACAAGTGCCTTTGTTGGTTCGACGGTAAGATAATTACATACCTTAATGAATGTCCCAAGTTCTAATCTTGACAAAAAGTGTCTTTTCGCCAAAAAAAAAAACAAAAAAAAACTTAAGCTATGCAATTGTAGTTGCTAGGGTTGTCTAACGGATGAACTGAATTGCTCAATGTGTTCAATTTGAACCAAGCTACGCTACGCAATTGTAGCTAAGTGCTGTAATTTGAACCTAGTATGTCAAGGAGGGTACAAGGCCACCAATTAACCCTCCGGAACCAAAGCATTTAATGTGCTCAACATAGACCAAAATGCTTATATGATAAACATTTTAATTGTTCTTGTTTAATTCTAAAAATATGTAGGATCCCATTCCAAGGTTTCGCTTTGGGCCTCTAAATTCTTTGGGCCATGTCTATGGTCTCTGAAAATAATCGATGAAATTTACAAAATCCAGGGGCAATACGGAAATCACTTCGGTGACGGGTTTCAAAAATTGATCACACTAAAATCACCTTTCCCTTTATGTATTAGATATATTGGGGTGTTCACTCTAATGATTTATGCAGAATAATTTTTTGGTTGTCTTTGTTCAAATTTTTTTGGGTCAAACTTTTATATGATATTGCTTTGTCTCAACGAGAGGAACTGAAAAAATAAAAAATTATGACTTTTACGAGAGAAATTTGGAAAATATCTACGAAAAAGTCCAAAATTTGACTTTTTAAGATTTTTTTGATTATTTTCAAAATACTTGTGTAAAAGTCATAATTTTTACTTATCTGATTTCTCTCATCGAGATGAACCAATATCATATTAAAGTTTGGCATAAAATTAAAAAATGCAAAAGATATTTCAATAAGAACAAAACTAAAAAATTATGCTGCATAAGTTAATCATTAACGTAAATATAGATAATGGTCCTCCTAAGTACAACTGCAAATTTGCTACATGTAAACAATTCATAAGAAGGAAATTTTTGGAAAAACCCTTTGAATTGACTATTTATAGCAAATTCACAATTGTATTCAACAGCACCTTAGTCCTACTAAATACAACTGTGAATTTGTTACATGTAGCCAATTCATAAGGAATACAACTGCAAATTTGTTATATTTAGCCAATTCATAAGGAAATTTTTGAAAAAATCTTTTTTTCTTTGTTTTTTTGATCCTTTTTGAAAAAATCTTTTGAATTGGCTATTTGTAGCAAATTCTCATCTTCCTTTGCAAATGAATTTTATAAACGACGTCGCTAGTAATCGACAAAAAAAACGGCGTCGCTAACAAGACAAGAGTTGTAAAAAGATCATTAATTGCTGGAGACACCCGACCGGAAAACAGAACCCTAACGCAGAAGAGCTAGCATTTTTGCGCAGAATAGGAGTGAGAAAGCTAGTAAATGAAACCCTGAAGAGAGAGAGAGAGTACGAGAATGGCGATTTCAGGAGATCTGAGGGTGTCCGCAACATTGGGCTCTTACCCTACGCACCCCCTTCGAAGCGCTTTGGCCCCTTCAAAGGTCTAAATTCTTCTCCATTTTCAGTTCACTCTCTCTATAAATTGTTTTATTCTTCTCCTAATTTACTCTTCAATTACTCGCTTGATCGTCATTTCTAATTCTATGGTAGCTTACCAGCTGATTTGGGGTTTTGGGTTTTGGATTTTTCGATAACCTGTCTGAGTTTCCAATGCTGAATTTCTTTGCCAAATATAGTTTCATGATATGGGTTGCCTACCGAAATGAAAAGAAATAGATTGGCGTGCTTTTTATACATAATTAGGTGTATCTAGTCTTTAAATAGTTTTTCGCTTGTGCATTTTTCCTTTTGTGGCACTCATTTTTTGTATTTCTCGCTTTTGACCTCTTCATTAGGGCCCTCCGCTCCCTCATTCTACGCTCACACTCTCAATCCTCGTTCCCGCAAATTTTAGTACTTTAGGGTTTTTAAAAGGCGTTTTCACGCTCATGCTTGCGCATCGCTCAAGCACACGCACGGGCATTATGTGACTTAGGTCGTGACTTGTGGCACCACCAGAAAATTCAATAGTTGGTTGGGAGCTGAAGCTGTTAAATTTTTTTGTCAAATCTTTGGACCTCATTTTTACGTTTTTTATGGTTTTTAACTAGAATTCATTTGTTTGCTCAATGAGGTTCCTTATTAATTTGTTTGTTAACACTGATTACTGATTAGGTAGATTAAAATATAGCCCCTTGATGACTCCTTTCTAAGATCTCTTACGATTCCAAGCATTAATCCATAACCCGTTATTTGAATTAAGCTGAAATTCAGTGTGAAAACAACTTAAACCCATCTCCATCCTTTTACCCATACCTAGGGGTGGGAAGTTTGGCGCGACTCAATATCATAATCTATATCATAATTCATGACTTGAACACGAAACGAGATTAGTGGGTTAGGGTTTGCCTTTTGTTGACATGAATATGATTATGACATGACACGACACGATAACATAGATAATAAACAAGTGGGGTTAGGGTCAAACCCAAGTAACTAGAAGTAACTGGAGGTACCCATGTTTTATTCCATTATTAATTTTAACAACATTTCAAATTGGGTTGTAGGGATTTGATAAGTGATACGTGACTTCTTTCAACGAAATAAAATTATGTAAATTTCTTTTTTTGGGGTTAATATTGCATTTCGTTTCAAATTTGAGGTTGATATGATCATTTTAACTGCTCTTTAGTCAATCTCGTTAGAGAAAATTACATACAAAATAGGTATCACTCTTGAAACATAGAAATATTTTTATGAGAATCTTCATACCTAAAAGGGATTGGTTTGATGAAGTTAGCTCCTGAGAGGAATTTTTTTATCAACTAAATCATATATTTGATATTTTTATTATAGATTAATCTTTTGCCATGACACCGTAACATGACACGGACGAAAAACGAAACAAGGCAATAAACGCCAACAAATGAAAGGGTCGGGTTAGGGTTGAGAGAATCTTGACAAGAACCCTAGATGACACGACATGGCACAATGCCCATCCCTACCCAAAACCCATAGCAAAATGAATTTTGCTAATTTCTGTGCCCAAATCAAGGGATAGCCTTTTTATTTACTCCAATTCTAGACATCCCAAACATGAAACTTATCATTTTTTAATTTTCTGCTACTACCGTTTACGAATTTACTCAACTCATACCTTCCACTCAGATTGTCATAAATTTGGTTAGAATTTTGGGTAAGGATTGTAGTCGTTCCTTGCCAAAAAATGGAAAAGGTAACTGTTTGTCCTCCTTACCACAGCACTTATCGGTGTTCATTCTTCCAAGGTTTTGAAGGAGCTTCCTGAAATAGTATGATAGAGGCCGGAGCTGTCTAAAAATGGTCACATGACTCACATGGTATCAGGAATGGGCAAGCAAAATTTTAATTATGGAAATAATATATGCAACATTCATAGTTTGTTTGGGAATATAACAAAAGAAAGAAAGGATTAGATAAGACAACAAAATAGAAGTGCAAAGAAGAGTGAGATGCGTGAAGGGTCTAAGTTCGAGATTTCAATCTCATGGATGGCAGTAGTGTAGCTGGGCTATTTGTACTATTGAAGGAGCCTTATCAAGTAAAGACAGGTTGAGGGCTGATAGAATAGCACGCAGAATCGAATTTGGTTAGCCTTGCTCTTGCCAAGTTGCTCCTCTTAGCTCCCTTTTGCCAAATATTTTGCTAAACCAAACCAGACCAAATGGAGCCTTGAGTCCCACTCAATTGCGGTCAGCTATATGAACCGATGGCTGTGTCAGCTAAAACTACCATCGCTAATGCCAATTCATTCTACCCATGCAGTGTTGCCCTCAACTGTAGCCATATCACTGCACCTAACTACCCCATTGGTCGATCTGCGATAGACACGTCCAAACCAGCTTAATCTACTTTCTCTCATCTTATCTTCTATCAGGCCCGCTACCATTCCCCGAATGTTCTCGTATCTATCTAAAATTTCTCATTTTAGATACACTCATCTTACTTGCGCGCTATTTATTTGTAACCCAACACTTCGTTCTGTATAACATGGCAGGCCTTATAGTCTATAGCAGTATGGTAATTGCTATTTTTTTAGTATATGGACCTGGGATTTGATATAGAATCAGAGAAAGGAAGTGATGTAGAGTCAAGTACCAATTGACACGGTTTTCACTTATGAACTCTGGTTGAAACATTTGAGTGGCTTTAATGGGGTTTGATTCTTCTCTTATGCATGTAAAACTAATAGTTATGATTCGGAAAATTCTGTTTTCAGTTTTCACTCACAAAAAGTAAGATACCATCAGTTGTGTTCACAAGGTCTCTCATGCAAATGCTTAAGAAAAAGCAACTTGGATAGGATGATGAAAAATGAAATAACTGCAGTTCGTGTGATATTGAAAGTTGACCATATAACTGGTAGGGTGAGTGCATTTCCAATGTGTGGAAATACAGCCAGATTTATCAAGATGATCTGTTGAAACATAATCAAGAGCTTTCAAGTTTCATTTAAGGTTACGATGACATTGCTTTGTAGTTCATATTATTCTTAGGAAATAATGGTTCTGATGTGTTCAGGTAGACTTTTCTGGTTTCCTTCGTGGAGCATCCGGTGTCTCTGATATCACACCAAAATGTTCCCATGTGGTACTTGATAGCCATAGCATGCGCTGTAATTCTAAACGACCTTTTGGGATCACTGGCGAGTATAAGCTGTCCCCCAATTCCATTAGCCCAGAAACGGAAAGCTTTCTCCTTAATGTCATAAGCATGAGTTTCTTTGAACGCTTAAACTTGGCCTGGAAAATAATGTTCCCAACACCAACATCTAGAAGGAAGTCTAATGCAAATGTTGCCAAGCAACGATTGAAGATGATTCTCTTCTCTGACCGGTGTGCAGTTAGTGAGGAAGCAAAGCAGAAGATAGTGAGCAACATTGTGAATGTTCTATCAGATTTTGTGGAGATAGAGTCACAAGATAAAGTTCAGCTTAGTGTCTCTACTGAATCAGACGTTGGAACTATTTATTCTGTCACAGTTCCAGTCCGGCGGGTAAAACCAGAATATCAAGGTGATGATGAGATTGGATCCATAACGAATATCGAGTACAAAGATAGTGGTGAAACATCTGGTTCTGTTGATGTCAAGTTTGATTTCTATGTTCCGGATTAAAATTTCAGTGATTTTGATGTGCGAAATATGGTGATGCCTGATCCTCATCTGGAAAAGCATGAAATTACTTATTGTGTTGGACCGATATTCAGGCTTTTAGCCATTGTGGCAAAGTACTAGGGTTGTATATGTTTTTGCCGTTAGGTGATTGATGAATTTGCTAGCACTGACATTTACTCAAAATGGTGGATTATATGGACATATATGATGCTTAGATAATATGGATAGCCGATACATACATGCATATACTGATATAATTGCACACATACATCTTTCTTATGCGGACAAAGGCTACTAAATTTGCTTTTCCTGTTTAATATAGTACTATTTTGTAATCTTGTTACTATATGGTATGTGCTGCATGGCATGCCCTTCTCCAATCATGTATGTAAAATACGTACTTGTTCATTGGTTCACACTCATATGCTTTCATAAACAAACCGAGTTTGCATCAATGTGTGCATGCTCAAAGAGCACACAGATCCAAGCATGGAATGTGCATGCTTTTAGGGGTTTTTTTTTTTTTTGTCAATTGATAGGAGAGATCATTATGTCACGTATGAATTACATCTCGGGACACTACATCAATTGTGTAAGAGTCAACGAGATAAGCCCAACAACTCAACCACTATAAACCCAACCCAACTACAAGCCCCCATTAGGGGAAGAAATAATTCCGACGGAAGAACACCGACACACAAATGGGAAGACTCAGAACTCTTGACCTTCTAATGAGATGCAAGAGTCCTAGATTTATTATGTCTCCTCAATCGTATCCCATGTTTTCTCCTGTTAGATTTGAAGTGGCTTAGAGTGCTATATAAAGAAGAGGGTGAGGCATGAGATGTTTTCCTGCGTCGGCGTTGTCGGCGTTGTTAGCTCATAGGCCTTCTGTTATTGGCTTGTAACCTTATTCCCTGCTGGTAATGAAACTGGTTGATTCCTTCTGGCATTCAAGCATTGTGCAAACTACTTGGTATTGACTTGTCATTGGGTTGCTTTGCTCCAACTTTGTGGTCCACATTCTTGGTGTTGTGTGGTTGTCTTGACTAACATCTTGACTTGAGCTTCGCGGTCTTGCAAGGGGTCTAACATAAGCGATGAACTGACTTGACTTTTATCTTCTTTCCTTTCTTCTGATCTGGGACTGACTTGACTTGACTGGACTCTCAATTAAGAGGTCAAGAAACCTAGCATTAACAGTGGACTGGTCGTTAAAAACATCCACGAGCAGATTAGTGGTCTCCAATATTGCAGTTGATAGTTTTGGCGGATTTGTATTTTGTTGTTTTTCTTCTTGTTGTTCGAACCTTTTGGGTCCTTTGTACTTTTTGGTTATGGGTATATGTTTCCGTTTCCTAGAACAAATTCCATATCTCGCCATAAATAGCCCCTTAATTACTTGGCATATATGGGATGGAAATCTACATTTGTCCAGAGATTATCGAATCAAATTCCCGAACGCTCTTGTCATTTGTCAACAGAAAAATAATTGAGGCAGAGTATGTGCATAAATATGGGCTATTTTTAGTGTTCTATAGGAAAGGGAAATGAGTGGGCATGCTACACCACAGGCAGGTGTTGAAATGAAATCCAGTTGTTTTGACGATGCTAATTGCACCCGGTTGGCCGACTTCTGAAAGTGTTTGACCCCTTGCGATCAGATTCTAAGGGTAAAGTTGTGAGTTCGAGCAGATGGGTTAATGTCATCGTGAGACTAAAGAGTTAAGAGATCTCTCTCATTCCACATTAACAGGACATGCTTGATTCTATTTCCACCCTATATGAATTGTGATTGTCTAGTCGTAGGGAGTTTCAGGGGAGTGAACGGATAGGTGGAACTGTGGAAGAACTGCTCAAAGTGGGCATGTTTTCATTGAAGGATTAGAGGGCTGGGATTGACAGCTGCTGCGAAATCATGGGGGATCACATGTTGTTTGTCATTTTTTTTGAACGGTAAAGAAAATTTTATTAATTAGAGGCTAAAAGGATAGAAAGTACAAAGCATCATGACAACGTATGTTTCTTGTCTTTTGCAGTTCTGTAAATTCAAAAGTTTGGTGTAGGTAGGCAATTTCAATTAAGAATCGAATTGGACAGTGATGTGCACTGGTTGTTCATTTAGTAGCCATCAAAAGGAATTATGTAATGCAGATGGGAGGCTGATATTAGCCAGTTTCCCCCCTATGAACTCTCTCTTCTTATTGAGCGGTCAAAAATAAGTCTGTCTCTTTATCTGACCTTTATTTCACTCTAAAAATCTAACGGTGGGTGACGGGAGTGGTTGCGTTCTACAGTTTAGGGGTGTGCAAAAAATCCGTAACCCGACCCGACCCGAAGGGTTTCGGGCGGGTCGGAACATGTAGTTCGGTTAGGTACGAGTTCATTTTATGGTAAAAATCATATTTCAGTTCGAGGTGCTGCGTTTCTTACCCGACCCGACCAAAACCGACCAATTCATATAGTTCACTTCGGCTTTGGCCGGACCCGACCCGACCCGACGTAAAAAAAGGGGTTCGCGGACGGTTATTCTCACTTGTTCGGTTCTGGTTCGGGGCCAAAAAAAGTGTTACCCGATATGTCGGGGTCGGGGTCGAGTTCGGGGCCGAACCCGCCCCGTGCACACCCCTAGTTCTACTAAATGATGGTAACCGAAGAGATCATCCCGTTTAGATTTTTAACACTTGAAGAAGAAAGTGCAAAATAGCTATACTTGAGAGGGTTTCATATTGCAGTTTCCCAATATCACTGTGTTTTTTTTTTTTAGGCCCTGAATTTTTTTTTTTTAATAACTGAATGTCCAGCTTAACTTACGAATATCTCGACTAATACTGAAGTTAACAGTCGAACAAACTCTCCAGTTACTACAAAATTTAAAATATTTGATCTCCGTAAAATTGAAACGGACGACGTCACAAAGAACAATTATTTAATGTGTTATCATGCTCATTTGGCCAATATTTATTAGAAAGAAGTTACTATATCCATTATCCCCTCTCTCTCTCTCTCTCTCTCTCTCTCAGTTACTATATCCATCATCCCCTCTCTCTCGCTCTCGCTCTCTCTCTCTCTCTCTCTCTCTCTCTCATATGGCCCTACTACTTGCCCTGAATTGAACGAACTTGATGCCATTTGCGTGTGGATGAAAACACTTGAATAAAACAAGTGACAAGTGGGCAGCACGCAAAAGACCAGCACATTATGCCAAAATTTTAATTCGTTGACATTTACGATTTGCCATTGCACCCACGAAAACTACCCACTACCCAATTGCCAACTCTCTTTTTGTTTTGGGTGGTGATGGAGCCAATTCCCCCTACCCCACACCATAAATACAAAAGTTATATGTTGAAAATGATTAGGAAAAAGGAAAAACTAGTTAATCACACAACATTCAATTCCTTTTTGTGGGCTGCGTTTGGATTCCAGAAGAGGAGTGTTAGGGATAAAAAAAAATAGACAAAGAAAAGACCTTTAAAGTGTACATGAACGGCCCAGATTCACTGTGCAATATATCTGAGCTGTTTATGTACACTTTAAGGGTCTTTTCTTTACCTATTTTCTTTGCACTTAGCATTTTTCATTCTGGAATTGCGAAAGAACCTGTAAATAAAAAGGGAGATTTTTAGTGAATTAGCAAAATTTATTCCAATCACAAAATTATTGATCGAGGAGCTGAATTTTTGTATGAATAGGAGGAGTACATCCATCACGAAGATAAATCTTAAATTATTTTCCTTTGATGAGAAACTATTGAAATGTGCACTCAAAATGACCAAAAAAAAAAACACGAATTCAAAGCAATTTTTACACTTTCTTGCACACTTTTGTATGCTCCTGTACTTTTTTCAACAGTTTTAATATAAATTTTCAACATTAACAAAAGCCCACGGGCTCTTTTTATCATTTTCTAGATATAAATAGTACTTCTAAGGGGTCCGTTTGATTAGCAAGATAATGATAAAAAATATAAGAAAGAGAAAAAATATATTTTTCTGTGTTCACTGAGCAAGAATATTCTAAAAAGTGGTAGAAAGTGAACTTTTATGTACAACCCTTTGAAACATGAGATTTTGCTTTGCTTTTTCTCACAAAATGTTCTAGAAAATTTTATTTTTTCGAGAAAATCAACAACAATTATTGTAACTTCCTTCTTTATCCTCTTTCCTTCACATTTTCTCTTCTAATTTTGGCAATTTTATTCCCTCCAAACAAAAATATCTTATTTTCTCTATTATTTTCATACAAAACTTTTATTCTAATCAAATAGATGTGAAATTTTTTTTTTTTCATTTTCTTTTCTTTCACTTCACTTTCTATCATTTTTTCTTTTTATTTTTCTTTTTCCTTTTAATCAAACGGACCTAAAGAAAAGCCTTGTACTTATGTTTAAGTGGTTAACTGTAAATGATTCTTGTCCTTGTCCGGTTGTGGCCCAATACTCCGGAAACACGGCAGTGGCAACCCCCGTAATTCCGGGAAGTCGTCGAGTAGATAACTGTCCGGATAATTTAAATACAGATCATTTTGGGGGGAAAACTACATTGTTAGTCCTTGTAGTCTTACTAAAATTTTACTTTGTATTTTTTGGTAATTAAAACAAGGAACATTAAAAAGAGCAAACAAAACAAGGAACATTTATTAGTAAAATAGGATTTGCCAAGAATGGCAAAGCTGAAAGCGCAGGATAAAGATGGTTTGACATTATTAATTTGGAAAGTTTTTGATCCTTTCATAGGACTCCAGAAATAGGCATTTTTTTTAATACTTCTAACAAGTTTTGTAATTCATTTTTACCTAAATGTACGTAAGAAATCTTGGCTATCTGAGTAATATTCAATATCACTACATTTGCTTATCTTTAGTTCCCAATCCCCCTTTGATGATTGAAATCATGACCACACAGTGTGTCATGAAATATAGTTGGAAAAATAGAACAAGTGATGCGCAAGAGTAGGGATGGATAGTTTTAATTAAAATTACAGATGGAACACTTCTTAATAGAAGAACACTAATTTATATACTAAACTACTTGCCATCTTCTATTGTTGTATTGAACATACTTACATACGTAGTAACAAAGGCAACTCATGTGACCAACTTGAGGGTATTCCAATATTTTCAAAACAACTCCAATAAAAGATAAATCGTGGACTACACTAATGGTTGTTATGGTTTTACTTAGATTTTATTTTAATTCCTCTAGTCTAAAAAATGTGTGTTTTCTGAATTTGGAATCTTCATGAAAAATGTGGAAGTATTATGTTGAATGAAATGAATGTTCGACCCACTTGATTCCTAGTAAGTTTAAGAAGTTGAGCACGAAATCTCCACCACAGGTAATTTGTGAAGGTCTCGCATGTAAATATTATAAATAAACAAACACTCAAAGTTATTATAAGGATCATTCTATCGAACCTTTCTATGGGAACTGATGGTTTTTACTGTTTCTGTAATCTGAATGAAAAAATTAGAAGATTAGATTAAAAACCTACACTTATCCGATTGAGTTGATTTTTCATGGGGTCATTAGAAAAGTTATTTAAAATTATTGAACGATTCAAATTATGCGTGCGGGACTCAAAGTGAACCCCGTATGCCGACCTATGCACCATCGATGCACAAACCATCGGTGCAGTTAGCATTTTGAGTGACATGGTGGGCTTGTTAAAAAAAAAAGTACTTATTAGTGGAACACACACTAAATTTATCTAAATGGTAGGGATCCATAGTATAAAATTACAAAATCTACAAGGACCAACATAAAATTACCAAAACCAAAGGACCATAACTATAGTTTACACCTAAGATTAGAATAATACTTGTAATTGGGGTTTCAATTTTCAATTCCATGGCAACCGAAAGAAAAGAAATTCACGACCTCCTCCATCTCCCGTATCCGCTCCGTGGACTTTCTACTGCGAAAATTTCCAGATCCTCAAAACCAGACTAAAGTGTAGAGAGAGAGAGAGAGAGAGAGAGAGAGAGAGAGAGAGAGAGAGATTATGAAGCCAACAATCCATATAACTTGAAGTGAAATTTTCAAAACCAATGGCGGAGAACCAAGGGTCATCGTATCCAAGACCTTCGTCGTCATCGTCGTGGGGGGGGGGAGGAGCGCCCCTCCTCCGCCCCACGATCACCCTGCCCCCTCGCAGCTCCATCGAGAGCCTCTTATCGGGCGGCGGGCCGGGAGCCAGCCCCGGCCCGATGACCCTCGTGTCCAACTTCTTCGCCGATAACGACCCGGACTCCGACTGCCGCTCCTTCTCCCAGCTACTCGCCGGCGCCATCTCCTCCCCAGCCGACGCCGGAGGCGGCCGTAAACCTAGCTTCCCTCCTCCTCCGTCGACGGCCGCGGCGGAGGGTAATAAGGATTCTGATGCGGATTTCCGGTTCAAGGTGAACCGGCCGGAACAACTGGCGGTTTCTCAGCCGGCGATGTTTACTGTCCCGCTCGGGTTGAGCCCGGCGAGCTTGCTCGATTCACCGGGGTGGTTCTCGTCCGCTCAGGTATTTATTGTGTGTTTTTGTTTAATTTGTTTTTGACAATTGCCATGTTCGGCCAGTTTGCGTGCACCTCGAGTGATAATTCCGGGGAATAAAGTTAACGAGCAAGGCAAACCTCATGTGGCGCCAAGGTTTAGAACATTTGGCCCTTGTGAGATTCGACCTTGCTTGTTTGGTTGAATTTGTGTTTAATAATAGCGATGTTTGGCCAGCTTGTGTGCACCCCAAGTAATAATCCCGGGGCATGAAGTTTACGATAAGGCTAACCTCCGGTGGTGTTTGGTCTTGTGAGATTCGACCTTGCTTGTTTGGTCTTGTGAGATTCGACCTTGCTTGTTTTGTTTAATTTGTTTGTTTGGATTAGAACAATTGAGGATATAGGGAAACAATTGAGGATGTGGATAAGTGGATGTGTATTTGTATTTGTATTTTCGGATGTGTTTACGTGGGTATGAATTGGTTTGCTGGGTGAAGAGTTCAATTGTTCAAATAGGAGTAACATTTACCCATTTGCAGTGTTCTAAGTAAGTTTAACATAGTCAATTAGGGTTAGCCTAACCAATTAGTACTTTTGAATTGGTTTGAGGTGTGAAAGAGTTCAATTGTTCGAAGCACAATTAAATCTCTCTTTCTTTCTTCTTGTTTTTGTTGTTTTGGTGTACTTTTCTCTCTCTTCCATCCAACAAGGCGAGAGGGAGAGATAGAGATGTTTAGTTTAGCACAAGTACCGATTTGTAGTGTTCTAAGTAAGTTAAAGCTAAACAATTAGGCTAGCCCATCTGACCACCTTGTTCACTCTCCATTCAAAGGTCATTCTTCTGTCCACTTAGTGGGATCGTTCTTTTTTAACAAAACCTCCTTTGCTGCGCTCTCATCTGCTTCTTAAGTAGACTCTTCGATATCTTCATTAGCTGGCGAGCAATCCCAGTTTGCGATAGGGGTGGTTTCTTCTCCATCGTGTGACTGTTTCTTGAATTGTTGGCTATTGAACTTGGTTGGTTGTTGTGACCCCGGACGTGATTGATGTAGTGTCTTGTTATTGTAATCCTATGATATACGTGCATAGAATTCTTTAATGGGTTGATAAAAGAGAACTATTTTGAACTTTACCGCATCCAGTATTTTAAATGGCGAAAGGCGCACCGAGGCACAACGGTCTCCTGAGGCTTTAGCGCAAGGCGCGGCGCGCGCTTTATTGACGCGAAGCGCAAATTTCTTTTTCTTTTTTGCAATGAGGCAAATTTTATTAGAATAAGTTTTCAACACAAACAATCACTTGTAAAACTTTCAAATGTCATAGAACATAACATGTCAATGGTTAGACAAAAGTTCCAAACTCTAAACATAACATATCATCCATGAAAAGATAACATAATAATGTTTAGCCTTAGTGACATAACATAAGGATTAAAGGCAATAAGATTTAGAGGCATACAGAGACATGGAAGGGATAGAAATTTCGATTTCGATTTTCTACAGCCTAACTAATCTGAAATTTTGATTTTCTGTTATGGAAGGAATAGGAAAAAAAAAAAGAGACGTGGGAGAAAGGAAAAAAAAAAAAAAAAAGAGACGTGGGAGAAGAAAAAAAAGGAAGAGGCGTGAAAAGGAGGAGGAAAAAAAAACAGAGACGTGATGAGAAGAAGAAGAAGAAGAGGAAGAAGAAAAAAAAACAGAGACGTGAGAAGAAGAAAAAGAAGAACAGAGACGTGAGAAGAAGAAGAAGAAGAAGAAGAACAGAGCCGTGAGAAGAAGAAGAAGGAGGAGGAGGAGGAGGAGGAGGAGGAGGTTACCTGGAGCAAAAGCTGTTGTAGTTGAAGCTACTCTGCTGGGTATGATCCATTAGGGTTGAAATCGACTCAAAAGAAAGAATTATTTAGCGCATCACGAACATGTTATGTATGGGTGAGAGCCGTTAGATCAGATTTTTGGCTCACAGACGAAAAGTGCGCGCCTCATTGCCTTTCGTGCGCTTTAGGGTTCCGCGCTATAGCCCACATCTTCGAAGCGCATGCCTTGCGCTTCGCTGCGCTTTGTGCTATAGCGCGCGCTTCGTGCGCTTTTTATAACACTGACCGCATCTACCATTGGTTTTGGATGTTGTTTTATACCATTTCAGAAATACGAACCTCAAAATGTATAGAACTAGAGACTGAAACAAGAATTGCGACAATTTGACACCGGAGCGAATTTACGGATTGCGTGACACCCATGTGCCTAGAAAAGGTTTAGTTCTATAGGCATATGATTAATGAGGTATCAATGACATGTAACTTGACTTAGAACCAAATCTCCTTTGACTGATCTCCTTTTGGAGAGTGGTTACACAAATGGAATGGTTCAAATATCTAGTTAATAATGGCCTTTGGATCGCATTTAATCTAGAGAGAGTGCTGCTCTAAAAAGTAACATCTAGCGGCACAAAGGGTTTTATTTCTATTTTTTCATCTACCTAATTAGAATAGATTGTATGTCCATCCTTTGCTGGGGATCTCTGTCATTCGGTGAAGGATAGTAGAATTTTTGAGATCCAGTGTATTGTTTCTTTTCAGTCATTTGCTTAGAAGTTAAGACGAGTACATTTTGGGTTTACCGTTCTTGGAGCAGCCAATCTCTTGAATGCGTATTGCTTTTTGTTGGATATCCTCGAAGGACCAGGAATATATTAGCTCAATAAAAGGTGATGTAACTTGCTGAAAGGTTAAATGGGCCTTAGATTGACCCCCTTTTGCAGATACCCTCTAGGAACATATGAATTGCCATTTAGATTGATTAGAAGGGGATGAAACTTGCTGAAAAGCAAACTTGGACCTTCCATCGACCCCCTTGTGTAAGGTGCCGTATCCGGTTTTAATGATCATAGGGAAGGTATCCAGCTTTGAAATTTCTTTACTGTACTTGACAATCCAGATGTGTTACAAGTGACAAGCAAGTAAGAACACAAGGACGATGATGTGTAAGTGAAAGGTTTGGGACCAAATAAATATAGGTATTTCGGGCAAAATTTAATGAAAATTCGACCTTAGGTGGATATATAGTCCGTATGATTTTGCGTCCAAGTTCTTTTTGAAGGATATGCTAACCACTGCCCAAGGGGTGGTGGATAACCACAATAAATGTGTAAAAAGCACCTTGAAGTGTGTGAAAAGTATACAAGTAATTTGTAGAAGTGCTTTGAGATAAGTAAAAAGTGCATTGAAATGCAAAGCCCTTGTTCAGTTCAAAATTTGGAAAAAAAATTCTTATTCCAAATCCACTCATTACCCCTATCTCCAATTATTACTCTCATTTCTCCCTCCAATCATTACTCTCATTTCTCTCTCTATCTTTCTCCACTCATTATCCCTATTTCCCATTATTACCATAATTTCTCTCTCCACTCATTACCCCCAAAAATCTTTTCCAAATTATCCCAAATTGTGAACCGAATAAAGCATAAAGCCATAAATATTTTAGCATTATTCTTACTTTAGCCAGTGCCTTGGTTAGCAAGACCCTTTTTATTTTTATTTTTAAATAGTACTTGTAGTCAAACCGGAATCAAACTTAATCCAGTGATAAAACAATATTTAGTTGGTTGTTAGACGTTGGAGGTTGTTTCATGACTTATACTCATGGAGGCTTGTTAGTTGGGCTGGCTAGACTTGTAATTTACTTCTTCAATTCCCTATTTGAGACCGCTTTCAGCTATTTATTATTGCTATTTATGAGGTGCGTAGGGTCCCTTTGGAGTATCCCACCAGCAGGTCCTGGCGCAACTTACAGCTCAAGCTGCACAAGCTCAATCCCAGATGCACAACCACACAGAATTTCGTTCTTCTTCGTCAGCAGCTCCAGCTGCATCGTTGCCACAAAATTCATCCTTTACTTCTGCTGCGACAACACTCCAGCATATGCCTCCCACTATGCCTGACCATAGCATCACAAAGGAATCATCTGACCTCTCTTATTCTGATCATAGATCCCAACCTTCGTCCTTCACTGTTGATAAACCTGCTGATGATGGTTTCAACTGGCGGAAATACGGACAGAAGCAGGTCAAAGGCAGCGAGTATCCTCGAAGTTATTACAAATGTACGCATCCAAAGTGTCCAGTCAAGAAGAAGGTTGAGCGTTCTCTTGATGGCCAAATAACTGAGATTATATACAAGGGACAGCACAACCATCAGCCACCTCAAAGTAGGAAGGGTGCAAAAGATACTGGGAATTTAATTAGAAATGTAAATAATCAGGGAGATTCCGAATTGGTCGTGGAAGGCCAGACTGCGAATAGATTGAGAGACAGGGTACCTGCTGTTTCATTCTCTATGAAGGATGAGGAATCTAGCCAAGCCACACCTGAACATGTGTCGGGATCAAGTGACGATGAGGAAGTGGGTGATGCTGAAACTAGAGTCGATGAAAGGGATGAAGTTGAGCCTGAAGCAAAGAGAAGGTAAACTCTGTTCTTTTATTTATCAAGCTATTCATATGGGAATCGTTTTAATTTGTCATGTTATCTTGATTGCTGCATTTCCCCCCCTATTTCTTTAGGAATACAGAGATGAGGGATTCTGAGCCAGCTTTATCACACCGTGCAGTTGCAGAACCAAGAATCATTGTTCAGACAACCAGTGAAGTCGATCTTTTGGATGACGGCTACAGGTGGCGGAAGTATGGACAGAAAGTTGTTAAAGGGAATCCTTATCCAAGGTAATACTTTTACCCAGCTGGGTCTTTTCATACATTGTAATGGGGAAAGTGTTCTTTTGAATGTGATAATCTTCTAGTACTGTCTTCTTCACATCATCATCCAAGTTGATTCTAGGTCCACATCTCCTTATACCACTTCATAGAATTGTACCCATCGACAACAAATCCATGTTTCCATATCTTAATCCACGTAGTTAACCATATGCTTCATTGTTAACCTTTTGGTTTCCACGCAGTTAACCATATCCGCGTATTTGTTGGTAGACCATAATCAACTCAATTTTCATCTCCCCATCTTAGTAGTTATGTTCATAAAACATAGTTTCACGAAGTGAGGGCAGGGGAGCGAGGGAGTTGTGTCTTCAAATTTTATGTTTGGATAGATAACGAGAAATGTTTTCTGCTTAGTGCTAAATGCTGATATATCTCAAAATACGAATAAATATAGGAGATATCACAGCAAATGGTTTACTTGTATGATAAACGAGTGTTTTGTGATTCAAAGTAATGTAAGAAGCCTAGAATTGGTAATTATGATATGCCATGGCGACTAGAGAATAATGTGGTTGTTTGTATGCTGAGAATTGGTGTGATTGAAACCCTGTTTGGAGGATGCTAAGGCATCAAGGATCCACCCACAACATGCCTAGGACATGTGCTGATGATCTATTTTCTATATAACCGATGTGAGATCAGGAAAATGGTAATCTTAATCATAAGATGATACAATGTACTTTGTGATTTGATAAAGATTTTCTCTCCTCGTATTAGAACATTTATGCGTTGGTAGGCTTTCATCTCAATCTAATGGTCTTCCTAACTGGTTGATTCAAAATGTGACAAAACCAGTTAGATAATTACGGAATTAAAGCATTTACCGTTCACGAGTTAATGAGAAGTCATTAAATTGTACAGAACCAACCTTGCATAATACTCCCCTCCGTCCCAATTTACTTGTCACTTTTTGGAGTTCGTGTCACTTTTCAATTGATTATATCTTGTAACTTATAATATTTTAGGCGATTTTGAAAACATTGTATTATAGAACAAATCGAGATCTATCAAAAAAGATCCATATTGGATATAAAATTCATTACCAATTTAAAGATATAACTAATTCTTTTTTCCGGTTGGAATAGAACTGTGACAAATAAATTGGGACGGAGGGAGTACTTTAATCAAACAAAACTATAGGATCTTACTTTAAAACCTTGAAGATTCATTTAACAAACATCATAGATTGGTTGTGGTATCACATCTGGCCTGCCAAGTTTTTCTGCAATCTCTAAATCAGATGGAAAACTAGAGGAAAGAAGTGGGGGATGATGGTTAAAGCACTAGGATCCCTAATTGGAACTGAACTCTACTTAAGGAATTGCGTTGGTCCGGATTGAGACCTTTACGCGTGCTTACGTGCACAGTTCCTTAAATTTTTGGTGATGAGCACTAATAGTGGCGTTCGAATCTGCTTGGAGCAGCTTCTAGGGGAAGTTACTGTTGTACAACTTGGAGTTTCCGCACAGTGCTCCTAGTGGGTGTTCATCTCTTCAGTCAGACTTTTAACTTCCACTTCATACCATTTCTAGAAGAGCTTCTAGGAGATCCCTTCAATAACCCTTTGCTTTTATCCGTTCAAGTCAAGACCTCTCCCATCTACAAAGCTTTACGCCGTAATTGCCTTGGTAACCCTGTTTGGCTTATTAACACCCAAGTAGCATGGACATAGGTACGTGACACACATTTGAAACAACTATGAATCATTGGTGCCAGATATATGAGTCATGGATTATAGAAAATACTGTATAACACGAGGCAAAATATCTATGAATCTTTGGTGCCAGATATATTAGTCGTGGATTACAGAAAAAACTCTGTAAAAATGAGGTAAAATTAATCAAGTATTCCATACCTTAAAAAGACCAAGTGATGGATGGAAATCTATGCATGTGTGTCCAAACAATGTATTTCATTTTGCTAGCCTATGTGTTCGTGTCGGCAAGTGTCGACGTCTAACCTATTGTGCCTGACATAGTGTCTCACACATGCATTTTCAAGAGCGGGGTTCTTTCTCAATTAGGAGCAAAATCTATGCATGTGTGTCCAAACAATGTATTTCATTTTGCTAGCCTATGTGTTAGTGTCGGCAAGTGTCGACATCTGACCTATTGTGCCTGACATAGTGTCTCACACATGCATTTTCAAGAGCGGGGTTCTTTGTCAATTAGGAGCAATGTTGCTTAGTGGGTAAGAAACTGGCTTATATG
>BPLS01000543.1:153739-174446 GCA_019656275.1 Rhododendron kiyosumense
GCAACATAGGTGGGTTTGTCGTCTGAGTCCTACCACAGTCTATATTTAGAGGATACAAAAATTAAAATCATCAATTTCTCAAAATTTGCATTCCTGTAGGATATTATCCTCAACAATACGCACAACTACTTGTATAATTACCTTCTAAGGAATAACGAAAATTTCACCATAATAAAATTAGATAATTCACGGGTATAAAGTATCTTAGCCTTAAATATCTCTGGAATGATTATTGTAGTGGTTGGGAAGAATGAGAAAAAGAATGGTTATGTTAACAAATGACAATATGTTCCGAATCAGAATAAATACATGAATACTAATCAACCGATGATTGACAGATTTTGCGTGGGAATACAGGTTTTTCATACTTAAGTACTTAAAACACTATGATCTTATATTCTTGCTTTTCCATTAGAAAAGTGAAGGTAAAAGTGGTTTCATATTCATCGAAAGCAACAATTGTTATATTTGCACGAATCGAATCGTAAAACCGTGAATTGAACGATTTATCACCATTTTTGTCTAACCCTTGATTCAATATAGATTCTTATTGTTTTTGCATGAATCGTGAATCGAATGACAAATCTAGTTGTGAATCGTGTGATTCTGACAACTATGCTTGTGGATGTGGCCAAATGTTTTTGGTCCAATCAATTTTGTTCGTCACCCAGGATTCAAAAGAGACCACAGTGTAGTTCAAATTTTGGAATTGGTTCCTTCTTGATGCTTCCCTCATGTGAGCACCTTTTGGGAAGTTCTACACTGAATGCATTGCGGTTGCCCTCTGGAACTACATTGTGTGGTAGTGTTGTGGGTTTTTAATTACCTTATCTGATGCTGGTAATAGATCATATCCTTCCATCTTTCTTTTTCTTTGTTCTTTTTCCTGATATCCTTCCATCTCTTCTTAAATCGTGTTCTACTTGTCAGATATTTCTCTCTATTTCTCAATTTCTGTCTGAATTCAATTATTCATTCAGATCAAATGTGCTCTCATTGTATCTGGTGATTCGGGCTGAATGCTAATAGCTTTAGGTGCTTTCTTACTTCACACTAGATTTTAATCCAAGTCTGGCTTCTTTTCTATGGCTTCTTCTTGAATAATATATCTTTGGTGTTTCATCCTATCTAGTTCCCAAAATATCATCCGGGAAAAGGGTTCCCAGTTTCTTTGCTTTGGTTCACAAAATAGTTCTAACTTTCTAACCGTCTTCTGTTGCATAGTCCTAGGTTCTGTAAAGTTACAGCTTTGGATGCTTTCTCTTATCATGGCAGTGAACTTTAAAGGCTACGTTTCAAGTCCAATAGTAGAATAAGGCCGTGTTCCAAAAACCCAAATAAGTACTTTTTTTTGCAATTTTCAAGCTTAAAAATAATGGGCAAATTGTTTTCGTAAGCCTATTATTTTTTAAGTTTGAAAATTGTAAAAACAGTACTTATTTTTTAAGAAGGTTAGTGGAATGGGGCCTAATTGATATGGGTTGTAAACTGAAACCTTTCCTTTTCTCAGAACTCATATTGGTCTTTAGAAACAGCCTCGTGATCATAGCTCTATATTTGCTGTGTTTTTTCAACTGCCACTGCATTCTGCTCATAGTTCCTTTATTTTTTTCTGAAGCACCTTATTGCTATCTGCAGGAGCTATTACAAGTGCACAAGCCCAGGGTGCAATGTCCGCAAGCACGTAGAAAGAGCTGCAACCGACCCTAAAGCTGTCATAACCACATACGAGGGCAAACATAGTCACGATGTTCCGGCAGCTAGAAACAGCAGCCACAACACGGGCAACAATAGTATGCCACACAATGCAGTGAGATCGGACAATAATTCTTCAGTAAGAAAAACAGTATCCGGAAACAACGGATCGCAGCCTATAGCAGTCCTACAGTTTAAAGAAGAGTTAACTTAGAGTCTTGGGAAAGAGTCGTGAGAACACGGGGATCAAAACCTTCGCATGAATCCATGCAGAAGCTGTAAGTTTCTTTTGTTAGCTCTCTGTGTTTGTGCTTGTGGATACAGTTATAGTCTGGAATTGCAGAAAAACAAAGGGAAGGATGTAAAAGTGGAAAGAAAGAAAGAAAGATAGAAAGAGAAAGAGATGAGAAGATAGGTTACACGACAACGTTGTCAGCTTAGACTAGCAAAGGTCGAATTCAACAGATATACATTTGTTGTATGTAAAGGATGTGGTAATGATTATTTGTACTGCTATTAAAAATCCTCAAAATTATGGAGAGCAGCATGTTCCTTTCCCTCGTGGAGTGCAATAGGGTTTATTTGCTTGGCTCAATTATATAGGCTCTTAAACCAAGGTTTACACAAATTCACACACTTCTTTTTCTTCCTTGTCTGTCAGTTCAATGCTAAATCCAACTGTTTGTGATTGGGGCAGGTGAAATTAAAGGCAAATGAAGATTTAAAAAGTTCCATTTGTTTCCATTTATTTAACTAAATATGTTTAAATTCACACAATAAAGTGACCGTCCAACAGAAAGATATAACGTCTATTTTTTAAGTTTCGTTTTTTCAATAGAACTTTTCCGAAAACTTGCTGGATGGCCCAATTATTTAGATGCTTGGCTAAGTTGATCCAAAGTAACGGGTTTCAACTCTCTTCTGCCATTGACTTTCTAACTCTCTAAACATGTGCTTCATGAGTTTCTTGCATTTCTTTGAAACAAAAAAAAAAGTGTTAAAAACTTTTCTATTGAAAGGATGAAAATAAACTTCCTTTTTAGTGAGTTTTGAAAAATTTTAGTAAAAAAATTATTTTGAAGATTTCTCAAAAAGATCTCTCTAGAAAGTAACAATTTCTCTCTAACTAATCTCTCTCCGTTGCGATTATCGTTTCTGTGCTCCTCCCCTCTTTCCGTATTGTTATTTTTCTCAAATTTGTTCCACGGCTATTCCCAGATGCCATTGATCGCATTTTATGCACGTTGAGAGACCACCACCACTCAAGAGGAGTCCAATCTACATTGGTGGTGGAGGCTACCATCTTTTGTCTTGGTATAACTGCGGATTTGTGGAGCTATCCAAACCAAAGAAGAAGACAGAGGACTTTTTTTTCCCCCCTTCTGTTCATTCTCCGACCTCTCATTTGGAGGTTTTCTTTGTTGCTTTTGTTTGTTATAATCCGCTTGCATACAGGTTTGTGTCTGCCATTTTTTTTTCTTAGCAAAATTTTTTTTATTAATCTTTATAAAGAATAGTACAAAGATTAAACGGAGTCAGGGCACACCGACATACACCACCCAAAACCGAAGAAGGACAGAAAGATGCCAACCAAAATAACAAGAAAAAGCCAAGAAGCCAACCAAACCAGCAAAAAAATGTCCGAGAAAAACCTAACAAAAAATACCCAGAACCCTAGACGAACCACAAAAGACAAACCCCACAAACCCACCTTGGTGGTGGTTATTTATTTCTCGGAGGCCTTTCTTTCCCATTTTATGATTTTTATTTATTTATATACACCGATGTATACCTTATTGTAGAACGGAAAGTCCATGGGTACATACATTCATGTACATACACCATATATATACGCACTTTAGATCCGTCTCGGGTCTAATAAAAATGATCTGAACCGCTCATTTTGTTCAAAATAGTTTGTTTACGGTTCTTGTAAAAAATCAACTCAACCCAATGTCCGTAAAGACGTTTACAAAACATCCAACTTTGCTTTAGAATTAAGGCCTGGATTCTCTAGCAAAAGTGGATATTTCATAAACGCCTTTACTGATGTCAGATTGAGTTAATTTTTTAAACAAACTATTTTGAACAAAATGAACGGCTTGATTCTTTTTTGTAGAACTCGAGACGGGTTTAAAGTGTACATAAGTGTATGTACCTATAGCAGCACATTGTGGAACATTTTGTATGCAATATCATAAGGCCTCGTGACTTTAAAATTAAGAAACAGAGTACAAAAAAATCCAAGCCGTAGTGTCCCCACCTTTTCCAATTTCTTCACCAATTGTTTTTTTTTTTTCCAGCCGCTTCACTGATTGTGTCACACTTTATTAGTTGAGACATCTATCCATGACCCATTTTTAATAGTTTCTGAATTTTTATTTATGAACAATTAAACAGAATGGGCCTGCAAAGTTTTTGTGGTCAGAAACTTTGTTTTCAATGCAAATTTGACCCCTACACTTTTGTCTTGTTTTTACACAAATATCAGAAAAATGGGAATGAAAACTAGTAGCTTTAAATAAATAAATGCCATTAACTACTTGCAGGCGAGCATTTCTTTAAACATGTCAGATACCTAGGAGTACCTTCACAACTCCCACCCAAATCATTCAAATGAGGGTATTAGCGTAAATACCACTTCTTCTCCCTAAGATTTTGCATCTATAAGAGCATGTACACCAAGGGCCAGGTGAAATAACAAGTAAACAGTGCAAAAATGTATTTTTACTATCTCCTTTTAACTTTCATACCACACCAATTATCTCTATAATCCTCTCTATCTATTAAAATATTGTAAAACAAAGAGAGAAAGAAAGAAAACAGGAGGAGTAGGAGAGGAAAGAGTGTGTCAGTTAAATGAACAAATAATAAAATAAAGAATACATTGTGAACAGGGCCTAGGTATATTTAGAGAGGTCAAGTGACAAAAGGAAAAGTACAGAACCTTAACAAAGGCTGGTGTAGAGCAACATTTTGTGTTTTCCTCTCCAAAGTACCTAAAAATGTTTATTTACCTGTCCTTGTGTACATGCTCTAAACTCAAAACTCAGCACAACTTGGGTTAAGTATAAAGTATTATAGGGATGAAAACCGTGTGGTTAGGTTTGGCTGGGTTTTATGGAAAAAATAAACTGAACCGAGTTAATCGATCTTTACTTATTGGGTACCAAAATCAATCGATACTATCAAAAAAACGCATTGAACCGCATTGTATTTAGGCGGTTTGGTTTGGTGTAATTTATTGGTTTGGAAATACATAATTGGTCCAATTCCTCATCATCGTAAACAAAACCAGTATAGTCTTTACAACCAACACAACATGTGAATGGTAGTTTAAAATCAGGCAACTTTTAAACTCTCACGTGGTATTAAATTCAAAACTCTACCAGTATTACTCAACAATTACATGTCAAATAAAACCATGTGTAATTTTAAAGACGTCTTCAAAGTACGTTACAACTTCTGGTGTATTTGGAACTTGTGGAAAAGAAAAGAATTGAAGGGAAAATTTAAAAAAAATTCACTCCCATTATTTTTTGGTTTGAAAAGAAAGAGGAGAGAAATATTTAAAATTGTGCACAATACAATTTCCCTCTAGTTTTTCTCAAGTTCCAAACAAAGCATTAATGTTTTGGGATTGATATCACTCCTATTTAGTAATAACTCATACCACAACGACGGAGGCCACAGAGCTGCAAGTGACAAAGAGAGAGAGAGGCCTACCGGTGTGTGAGCGAGAGAGACAAACAGATGACCGGTGAGGAGACTGGAGTGGAGAGAGAGAGAGAGAGAGAGAGAGAGAGAGAGAGAGAGAGAGGCGAATAGCAGTGCGACAATGGCTTCTGAACTAGGAAAAATATAAATTTGGAAAAGAAGTTAAAAGAACTACTGAACTAGAGTTACTTATCTCCCATTATAAAGAACTACGCTTTACTCCATAGGTTTTACGTAAACCTACATCATATCCCATTATTCACTAAAATTGGTATAAAAAAAATGCTCCATCCGTCCCATTTTTATTGTCTATTTTCGTTTTTCGTGCCGTTCTTTTAACACTTATATCTTCCAATATGAATCTCAAAAAATATGCAATATGGATCTTGTTTGATAGTTCTCGATTAGATCTATAATACAATGTTTTTAAAATTATGAAAAATATTGTAGATTGAGAGATATAAGCATTGAAAAAACGGCACGAAAAATGGGACGGAGGGAGTAATTAACTGTATTGAAAATTATCTATATAGTATATATAGATATACAAATACACACACATATATATATATATATATTTGCATATATATATTAGAGCATCCACAGTGGACTAATCAAAATCAAAATCAAAATGTTATAAGGTTAGAATGTTTGCTCAAAAAAGAGCTCATATTGAAATAACCAAACTTAACAACTAATCAAATTTTGGCCCTTTTAGGTCATCCACAGTGGTATAATCAAAAGTTAATTGTTATTAAAGTTAACAATACTTATGCAAAAAATGGCTCACAATGGTATAATCAAAATATAGCAACATCCTTAGAAATAATCAAATTTTGGGTTTTGGATAACCAAAACTAGCAACCTTTTTCAATAATCAAAATTTGTGAACTCCACACCATATAAGTTATCTGGTTCCAAAATTTATATACATGCGTATTTCAACTAGTATTTTCTTCTTCTATTCTTCACCTACTCTATATCTTCTTCATTTCAACCACAAACTGTTTCTCTTCTTTTCCGTTTCTATTTTAGATTGCATTCTTATTAACTTAACTTAAATCTGAAAATTTGCCTTTATTTGAATTTTTTTCGCACGTTTTAGTTTTGCGCTAAACTTTTATGAGTTATTGATTCGTCTTAACGAGAGGAATCGGAAAAGTATTTTTTTTTTTTTACTTTTACCAAATATTTTGAGAAATAATCACTTTTTAGCCAAAAAAAATGATTTTTTCGACTAAAAAGTGGTTATTCCTTTTTTGTTTCTCCCCTATGGTTGAGTAAATGAAGAACCTTGCAAAAAAAAAGGGGGAAGAACCTTGCATTCTTTTCCAAATTCAAGAACACATTTGATTTTTTTTGAAAGATTAAGAGAGTAGTGGGTTTGTGATATAGGCTACAGGAATAGGAAGGAAAAAAAAAAGTTTTGGTGTTGTTTTGATAGATAACACTAGGAAGAACACTATATATTCGATATATTTTTGCCAAAAAAAAAAAGCGTAATGGAGGGAAGTGAATGGCGGAAAACAGAGGGGGAGAGAGAGATTGTGTGAAATTATGGTGGATTTCTTATTTTGGTTATGGATTAAAAGTGACCATTGTAAATCTCAACATTGTTAAGCTTAGCAACCTCTTAAATGAATAATCAAAAGCTGATGTGTCAATTTTTGGTTATTCATTTTTTATTATACCACTGTGGATGACATCTCCATTGTAATAAGCAAATGAGTGTGCATAAGCAAATTTAACAATAATGCTCAAAAAACACCTCACATTGTAATAAGCAAAATTACAAGTTTTTAATAAACAACCAAATTCCGCATATTCCATAACCAAACTTTAACAACATTTACCAATAATCAAAACTCAATAACCAAACCCAATAACCAAATTTAAAACTTAATAACTCAAAAACACTACACATTGGAATCGTCTCATCGAGATGAATAATTTGGTGTGATCGGGTGCGTGATTGGAACTCGTTTGCGATTGGACATAGGTGCATTGTGTATTGTGAGGTTTTTTTTTTGTTAGGGATGCAAAAATAATCAATGTGGAAATAGATGTTATTAAGTTTAATTATGAATTAAATGGATAATCAAATGCTGACGTGGCACATTTTGGTGGATAACCAAAATTAACAACTTTTTGACAATAATCAAATTTATTGAATCACACATCTTTCCAATAAAGTGCACTCACCATTACACAAGAACTCTCTCCTCCATTTTCACTATCTCTCTCTCTCTCTCTCAAACAAAAAAGTTTTCAAAATTTTTTTTCAAAAACTATTTTGAAATTTTTTTTCTAGAAAATGATTTTGAAAAAATTACTTTGTATTTCTAATAAATAATTTTTATTAATTTTAAAAACTATTAAAATAAAAGTTTTCTATATTAATAGTTTTTAATTTTTTATAGTTTGAAAAAGTGATGTACCAAATTTTGATTATACCATTGTAGACATTTACATTGTTAACCTTTAGCAACCCCTTAAATGGATATTCAAAAGGTGATGTGACAACTTTTGATTATTCAATTTTGATTAGTCCACTACGGATGCTCTTAGGGGAGTGCTTTTCGTACTGCCTAAATTGATAACCGCACTTCCAATAGGGAGTGCCAAAATCAATCCCTATATATGTTTATCAATTTGGAGAGTGCCAAAATTAATTACCATATATTAATATATATGTTTATTTATTATTTATACTATATGATAAATATCACATGGTCTGGATCGGTTAATCCACGATTTCGTAATGAAAATCTATGGACTGAACTGCGAGTCACAATTTTTTAATTTTTCAATCAGTATCTGGACCATTAATCCACGGACAAAATCAAAAAGGTACAAATCGGCTCAGTCCAGGCTGGTTTCCCAGTTCATCGGATTTTTTGAGCAGCCCTATCTGAGATCAACTATCCATTCGATCCATTAACAGTTGGGCCCGATCTAACTCTATGGTCATGGCCCGAGGGGCCTAGGGAATTTATCTTCTTCTTCTTTTTTCTTTTTTTTGGTGCAACGGAATTTTCTCTAAACATGTACTATACAAGAGTAACACTCTTAGCCTTTTGGGGTGGAACTCCGTCTTTAATCTATACCGTGAATTGTCCATTCTCAGAAGGACCGGCATTTCCTGACTAGCACAAGGAATCGTCACCATGAAAACATACCACTTCAATACCACCAATCTAATGATGCTACCCTTCAGTATTATTTTATTTTACTGTCCTGAATATTGACAAGATAGCCATCATCAAATTGTAAAACCATATGGTAATTAAAATATGCATCGATGACGTCAATTGCACCTTTTTAATCAGGCAAGCAAACATGGAGAATAAACGCAAAAGAAATAAGGCAAGAAAAACATTTATAGTAGCACAAAAAAAAATTCCTCACAACAATGTTTGAGAGAGAATCAGAAGGGTAATAAGTAATAAGAAGAATACATGACAAGGAGCAACAATCATATTCCTTAAAAGGTCCTAATGGCCAACAATATGATTTAAATTACAAGTGCAGCTACCAATTTGACTACCATCTCAATGATTTTCTTGGCATAAATGAGATAATTAATAATAATTGGTGTATGCTTCCCACAATGAGTGCAAAGTTGGCAAAGCAACTAAATAAAAATCGATAAAATAAAGAATTATAAAATTTACTAAATAAAATCTTCTACCGCTGCAAGCGAATCAACATTTTGCATTCTCAAAAATTTATCGAGCAAGACAAACACGAGTTCTTCTTGCTAAAGCCAAAGAAAATCCCAACACTTAGAAACGGGAAATGCAATCGCATGTACCTTGACCATTCCCAAGTATAAACTTTTAGACCACCAAAAATAATGTTACTTCCGAAAATAAGGGAAAGACCCACGAGGACCGACTTAATTTACCAACTCATATGCAGAAGCACTCGACAACAATGCTAAATCACTTACATTCAGATCCATTCCCTTCTGTTCTTGTCTCTCCAAGGGCACCACAAACAGTAAGCACACCATTTTTTATCACAGCCTTGTTTGATTAAACTTTGAAAACTTTAACAAAGGTGCCCAGTTCATATGGTTTCACCATCACCTCTATGCCCTATAGGTTTTACAGGGGAATATGTATAAGGGTACTTTAAGTATTTATAGAAATGCACAATAACAAAGGAACATCTTGTTTCTTTTTATAACCATCCACCTCTTCGATGAATGGTTAGGATTATTTTCATCCAACGACTCACATTCTTCTTCTAGAATCCTCCTCAAAATTATCTTTCTTCTCCACATCTCCATGACATTCCAGAACCTCCCACCTTAAGAACTCAATGAGCACTCTAATTTGGTGTACACAAATAAAAAAATAATATGTAGAAATATATTTTTTCAGGGTTTGAAAATGCACAAATTTTCGTAGGAGACATTTAAAGTGGGACAAATGGAGTATATTGTAAAAATTTTCACGAATGTGTAATTAATGTTGAAACATAAAGTTGTCATTATAGTCTTAGGCTTTGTTTGGAACTTGTGAAAAGAATTGGAAACGTAAGAAAATTTTAAAAAATTTCCTTTCATTGTTTGGTTCTTAAAAAATTGGAGAAAATTTCAAATCTTAATTCAACTTTCTTCCCGGTCTCTCTTTAATTTTTCCTCTCATTTTCTTCTCTATTATTTTATATACTTTTCTTAAGTTGCAAACAAAGCCTTAGTGCCTTAGCATAAACTGTTGACCAACAAGCCTACCACGCACTTTATGCTACATTTTTGTCGATATAAATACATATATATTATTATATATAATAACTGAGCTCAATGTTTGAATCTTATGTACGTTCATAAATCTAACGGTCTAAAATAGTTTTGAGAGATGACAATAGAATACATGATGTGAAAATTTTCATTGGGTTAGTCAATTGAGAGCATGACCAGTGATGACGCTACATAGTAAGCAGCGGGGTCGGGCGACCCCATGGAGAAAAAAAAATACTATTACTATACTGAATTTTTTTCTAAATTAATAAATGACTCCATTACAATTTGATTTGATGATGACACCATACTAAATTATTTTCCCACTTGAAACCAACCCCTTCCTTTGTCAAAGTTAAAACTTAATGCACCACCCATTACAATTTGATGACCACACTAGATTATTTTTTCACTTGAAACCCACCCCCTCCTTGGAGAAACATTATTTGGTGGTCTAACACTCCTAAATACCACATATTTTTGGGGAATCCACCAGTAAGTGTATGGATCCCGCGAATATGTGCGTTGTTGATGGGTGTTGCGCTCGAGACCACTGAAAATTATTCCTCTTTGTAACCCTTAGTTAAAAGTCAAAACACCACAGAGAATAAAACGCAAGTGTAAAAGAAAGTACTTGATGTTATTGACAAAGAAATTATCACTCAACATTTCAAAATGCGGAACCCGTTGAATTCAACTGTAGAAGTTTTTTAGTTTATTTTATTTTGGGTGAAACTAAAATAAGATTATTCAAACATACCTTTTGATGTCTTTTATTGTTTTAGTAGAAAATGCTTGTTGAGCTTTTGATGTGTTTTTTGTCAAAATTAGATTATTAGTTTTTTTTTTTGTAATGAATTAGGTTATTAGTTGTCATTACTATTGAATTTTTTTTATTTATAATTGGTAAGAGAATATGTGCTTATAAATGATCCCATGGTTCCAAAATCCTGGAGTCACCTGACATCCAATTAAGTCTTTCTCGTCATTAACTTCGGGTTTGTAGTTAAGGAACAATTTGGCTTAAAAAAAGTCAACTAACTCTTTGAGATTGCAAATTCTCGTTAAATTACTTTGAACTAGTCATTCGTCTTAACGAGAAAAATCAGAGCCGTGACCATAAGTAAAAGTCATGATAAAAAGAAGAAAAAAAAATCACCAAACACAATGACCATGTTCGTTTTGAGATTTTGGGGAATGAATGGAAATAAATAAATAAATAAAAAAATTAGAATAATAATTGAAATTTTTTTTATTGAAAACCATGCGCAAAACGAGAATCCCAAAACGAACATGGTTGCTCTCTTTAGTAACCATTTCACTTGCAGTTTAATTGCAAAAAGAAGAAGACAATTTCACCTGTTTTTTCGTTAGCCGTATTGGAACTTTTTTCCACTTTTGTTTCATAGCTGTACGTTTTTGTGACTCGACTCTCATCGATTAAAACTCCAAAATATTTTTTTAACTAAACGAATTTAAATATATCTAAATTTAACTCACATCAATCTTGACTTGATAACAAGAAAATTTAATGAAGTGACAAGGGTGGTTAGAAATTACTACTGTACTAAACCTAACAACTGACGATCTAAAGTTAAAAAAAAAAACTGGCTTTAGCATCTGAGATCCGTGACACATGAACATGATCTTCCCGCAGAAAATGGGCAATGCTAGAAACAAGAAAATTGTAAAGTAAAATATGTGGATTTCGACGTTGCTCTACCTCTGATAAAGAGAGCACAAGAAAAGAGATTAAATTCTTTGTACCGTCGATTGATGTTAATATTTATTATTTTTAAATCAATTATATTGCGTTACGTCGTTATGTTTTATTGATTGGAATTACTGTCGTCATATTTTATTAATTGGAATTATTATCTTACAACGTAGCGTAATGTAATAAATTTGAAGAAAATAAATATTTATACCGACCGTGTAAATGATTTATTCTCATGTAATTCTACTACCTGACACCTACCCCTCTCGCTCTCATTCTCACACAGTCTCTCAGTCAGTCACAAATCTTTCTTACCTGTAAAAATACCCTTTTCAAGAAGAGCAACAAGAGGAAGAAATCAAGAAACCCAATCCCATTTCACCCAATTCCCTTCTCTTTCTCTCTCCATTACTTGGGTGGGCTATGATTGAGTGAAACAGACAAAGCTTTCTACCCACAATGAGGAAGCATGGATGGCAGCTTCCTCACCATCCCCTTCAGGTCTCTCTCTGACTCTCTCTCTCTCTCCCTTCAAATGCCTATGCTTTATATGCCTGTACTGGGTCTTAATGTCTATATCTACAGGTGGTAGCAGTTGCAGTTTTTCTGGCATTGGGGTTTTCCTACTATGTATTTTTTGCTCCATTTGTTGGGAAAAAGTTGTTCCAGTATATTGCAATCGGGCTCTACACTCCTCTTGTAAGCCATTGCACTTTATTTTGCTGTTTATACAAGCTTGTTATTTTTGTTAAGTAAGGGAATTTCTGAGATCTGTGTTTTTCTATTCCTGTGGGGTTATGATTTTTGAGTCTGTTTCTAATGGTTTTTTTTTCTTTTCATTTTCTGTGTTCTTTTCTCTTCTGGTAACTTATTTCCTGAGATTCTTTCGAATATAACATGAATCGAACACTTTTGCTGATGAAGGAAAATGGCTGCTTGTCTTTTTTAGTTTTTTGTTGCACAGCTTTATAGCAACTAGTTTCAGACATGCTGAATTTCAGTTTGATTTAATTGAATTATCAGACCAGGTCCCCCGTTTTGACAAGGGTATAACCTTTGTTTCTAGTGGACTGTTGAACTCTAGTTGCAGACATTTGTTGTTAAAACAACCTGAATTAAGACATTAAAAGTTCGTCAATTTCGTTCGGTCCATTTGTTTCTTCACAGGAGGTAAAGGTGTTCCTGATTCGTGTGTTGGGTTTTCGAGGATTAAGTATCTTCTTTTACCCAACAGAATTTGCAAGTTGCACCCAAAGGTCCCAAACCTTAAAGTTCAGGTCTCAGAAAAATAGCCTTTTCCAGGAGAAAAGGAAACATATCTTCCGATATCATGTTAAAAGAGAAAATTGGACTTAATATGTATGTGAGTGTGAAGCTGTAAACTATAGTGGACATTGGATAAGTAGTCATATGCTATACAAAATGCACAAATTAATTCAGCTTCAGTTTGTCTGACCACTGTTGTGAGGGAGTACTACTGCATGTTACTTAATGTCCAAATGAGTTAGGCTCTGCAAATACCTTAAAATCGTGGTATGTAAGATAGATGTTCAATTGTGCATTTGATAGTTATAGGGTTGAGTGTGTTATCTTCTATGTGACCATTCACTTTACTCAAACTGCCTATTTAGTAGTTATAATCTGTTGCACGTTATGCTGGTTCGGTGGTTCAAACTCGATCTACTAAAACTTAAAGTTGTAGGTTTGACTTTTGAGCCTGCAGGCAGCCGGTTTGTGCATATAGGACCAAATGTTACGTCTCCACGCAATCTACTCCATGACCTCTATTAATGGGGACTCTAATTTTTTTATCTGAATGGGGACTTATATGGATATACTTGTTTTTTAGTTGAATGTTATGCTGCTTAATTTTTTTAGATTTGCTCATGTATGTTCAATTTTTAGTCAACAGGCAGGGTCCTGAACCTCTTTGTGACTATTGCTGGTGTCTCTTCTGACAAACATTTAATATCAGTTGTCAAGGCGTTTTTGATGCTTTTTTCTTGAATTTTTCTAAGATCTGCTTTTAACTTCTTCACGAGGCACTGCTCAAACTATTCCTTTTTTCTTGAATTTCCCCCCATTAGGATGCTTCTTTTTCCTCTTTGTGAAACTTTTCATGCTTTTTATGCAGATACTATGTGCCGTCAGCCTATATATTTGGTGTGCAGCAGCGGATCCTGCAGACTCTGGAGTTTTCAAGTCCAAAAAGTATCTTAAGATCTCAGACAGTAAAAAACATGCACAGCTCAAAGAATCTAAACTAGTTGGGGAATCGACTTCATCGAAACAGGACGTGAATGCTGCAACTATTGGAGGGGAACCTCTGGATGGGGGCACTACGAATGTGGATACAGCAGAAGAAGAGTGTACTAATGAAAATAAGAAGCATGCCTCTTCTCACCATTCATCATATTTTACTGCTCTGTGGGTTTTTATGCCTTGTGCATTTTTTTACAATTGCTTGAGTCCACCTGAAGAATCATCCGAGCAACAACTGAGCGAAGATGGCATGTTCTACTGTAGTTTGTGTGAAGTAGAGGTACCCAGATGCATCAGACAAATAAACGGTGTTTAGGTGCCTTTAAATTATTATCATAAAATGCTTTATTTGCGACTGGTCATACAATTGCGGCAAGCTAACTACTTGTCAAATAATTCTTTTGGAGTTGTCATTTTAATGGCATAGCATTCAAAATGAGTGTGTCATACTGTCATTTCATGAATTCTATAATACTTACTCCTTGCAAGATATAGCCTGATCCTGTTTGTACCTTCATTACTCCTGCGTAAATTGCCGCAATTGAAAACTGGTTTTCTTGCAGGTTTTCAAGAATAGCAAGCATTGTAGGGTGTGTGATAAATGTGTTGACAATTTTGATCATCACTGCAGGGTATTCTGTCTCTCTCATAAAGTGAATTTTTTCCTCTTTATTTTGAAAAATCTCTTACACATTTTCGTCTATGGTTTTGTAGTGGCTCAACAATTGTATAGGCAAACGTAACTACCGGCAGTTTTTCATCCTCATGGCTTCTTCCCTTCTCTTGGTAAGCATAGCTCACCATCGTTTGCCTTGGATATCTCACAGTGCATGAACAGTCTTCTACTATCCTTCTCCTATTGGTGTCCTAGTCCACTCCGTTTCAGAATCCAAAAAGAGCCCAATTCTTTTTCACCCTTTTGTTAACAGCTCCAAACTTTGATAAGTCCAAAATTTTGTTCTGGTCATTTTGGCAAGCATGCTCGCAATGCAGAATTTTGTATTCTTGTTCAAGGCAGATTGTCCCTCTTACTGCTCAATTTTGTCACCACTGTTCATGTTTGTTACAGTAGTTCTGGTAGGTTTGTGATTAGCTTACAAAAGGTGACATGCCATAACCTGGAGATCTCCTGGATGTATCCATTTTATTTTAGTGCCATGTTTTATTTCAATGATAATTGATGCGAATATATACATGGCTGGTCCACCTTGGACATGGGATTGCAGCTTATACTTCAATGGTCAACTGGTATCCTAGTAATGGTCTGCTGTTTCCTCGAGCGCAAGAAGTTCTCTGCAGACATCACCTCCAAGTTGGGTAGCAGTTTCACTGTGATACCGTTTTCTATTGCAGTGGTGAGCAGTTTGTTATTTATCATGGCCATCCATATTAAGACTTCTCGGCTATTATTTAATTATATCGATTGGTTTGCTTATACTGGTCAATGTTATTAAATTTGCCAAGCATTTGTCTGAGACATAGTAGAATGAAAGTCAAGAAAAACAGTTCGCGGAGTGTTGAGATATCCAGTGTTTATCCTAATTATGAGTAACTTGTGTAAATTCACAATGTGCAGGCAGTGTGCACCGTATTGGCTATGATCGCCACCCTGCCGCTAGCTCAGCTATTTTTCTTTCATATTCTTCTCATAAGGAAGGTAAACTGGATAAAATCATTGCACTTGCAATACTTGCTGTATTTTCTTTACTCGTGTTCTTTTGCCAGAACTTAAAAGATCGTCAGTTTTCCATTTACCTGCCACTCTACCAGTATGTTTTCTACTGTTCACATGTCAAGATTTGAATCATTCCGAAAAAGAAAAAAGAAGAAGAATAGATTAACTTGGCTGTGACACCGAAGCTGATGCATCCCTATGCCTAAGGGCCCATAGACATCCCTGTGCCTAAGGAAGTAACCGCATCCCTGTACCAATACCCTACTCAAAATTTAATTCATTTGACTGAACACTAGCTGCAAAGTCTTTTATACGGGCCGCAACAGTAAAGATCACGAACAATAAAGACAAATCTGAGTAACGAAATAAGATAACTCCTAGATAATAAATAAATTCAATGAGAGAGATTCTCATCTAATCCTTCTTGTACCCTTTACTTGTATTACAGGGGATCAGTACATATGACTACATCATAGCTTTGAGAGAGCAAGAACAACAAGGAATTGGAAGTCAACAAAGTCCTCAGATGTCAATTGCCAGCTCCCTCACTGGGTTAAGCACTGCAAGTTCCTTTAATAATTTCCAGCGAGGAGCATGGTGTACTCCTCCACGGCTATTTTTTGAAGATCAGGTATGAGTCATACAGATTTTGTTAACACTAGCTGGGATATTAAACTTGTGAAGGAGTAGATTCCATTTATGGTTCATTCTGAGAAGAGATTTTGGTATGGTGGATTAGTAATCTTTAGCTACTGGGCTTCTTGTCTTCCCCTAGTACACCTCCTATCCTGAAAATTGGCTTTTTGAGTCTTTTGCTGTCAATTCACTGGGTTGATGCTTTCCTCTTTGGACGGTTCTAAGTTCTAACTGTTGTCTGTTTGCAATATCTAAGGTCTTCAGGTGTTAAGAATGATGTATCAATCTGATTCTCTTTGAAATTGCCATTGAATCTTTATGAGGAGATTCATATGCCAACTGCTCAAATGACCAAAATAGTAATACTAATCTCGTCTCATTATTAGTAATTTCTTTCATAGGAGGCCCTGATGGGCCTAGAATTTGCGAAATAGCAATGTCGTCATTCCATTTTACTGAATACAATATATTTGGAGTGAGAAATCAGCGAAAGTTGGATTTCTTGTCCACATGTCCAGGAAATCAAATGATAAGAGGGAGTTTGTTGTGTGCTTCCTTAAATTCGTAAGCCTTTTGCCAGCTGTAGAGAAGCCTTGCTGTCATTTTACCAGATAAGCAAGAGAGATATGGAATGACATATCACTTTTTACAAGGCATCTTCTTATTGGTGTGGCACTTTGGTTATGCACCGATTCAAGAAAATATACACCTAACAGGAAATACTGATGTTGCTGTTTCTGGTTCTCAGTTTGACGTGGTTCCTCCAGATACTGGCTCTGTTAGTTCATCAGGCAAAAAGATGGCGGGAGAAGAGCCAATCAAGAAAATGGTAGACGTGCCAATCAAGAAAAAAAATCCTGCAGCTGTAAAGATCAGTCCATGGACACTGGCACGCTTAAACGCAGAAGAGGTTTCAAAAGCAGCCTCTGAGGCAAGAAAAAAGTCTAAAATCCTGCGGCCTGTGGTGCGACAGGAAGCTCCTTTTGGCCTTCAAACAGAAAGCAGCTTTGGCAGCAGTAGCCGGCGAATGGTCCCGAAGCCCATGAACAATAACCGAAAGCAAGCTAGTAAAGCTAGAGCTGCTGAAAGCTATGGAAATGGTTTCATGTCAGAAGCTTCAACTACCTTGGCTCCTCTACAGCATGAAGCCCTAAGTGCTTTCAGAACAAATCAAGCTATGGCGAGCTCAACTGCTTTCGTTGGTTCCTCTTCAGAAAGCAGTGTGGCTTCCCCTGACCTTGTCCATCCGTTCCATGTCTCCTCTTCAGCTTTTCAAAAGGGAATAATACCGCTTTCAAGGTCAACTAGTGGTGGTTATGAAGCGTCTGGTGGGGAAGATAGCGACCGAGTTCCGTCCAGGACTGCGCAGAGGTCAATAGACTGGAGTAACCTTCGCTTTGGCCCAGACACTAATGAGAGGGTCGCTAGACTGAAGGATTCAATATCCTCTAGCCGGGCTAACACTACGAATTACTGAAAATTAGTCTGTGCTTGGATCTTGGATATGAAGGGACTTGTAGCCGGAAAAAAATGCAAGGGATATGTGCATCTAATATAGTATGTTTCTCCCTATACGGTTCCGTAAATCCAAGATCTAAACACGGTCTACAGTTTACTAACTTCCGATTGGCTTGATCCAGATTTGGCCCTCTAATATTTTCCGCTTCCCCTTAGCTATTCTTCTCTCTCCCCATATCTGTCCACCAAATCAAGGTGAAATGCAGTCTGATGTTTATTGTGGGATTGCTTTAATCCGATTAGTTGTAGAGGTTGTAAGATTTTCTCCCTGTATTTGCCAAGATTGTTTGGCGTTGAGATCTTGCTGAAAATTCAGTTCTGGCTTGCGCTTGTTTGCAAACTTTGTTTTTACTGTTTCTTGCCATTAGGACTAATCGGCGGTTGAGATTGCTTACGCTTATGTTCTGCTTACAAAAACCTCCATTCTCCGGACAGGTCTCCGTAGATGTGGTGTCTTTTTCAGTTTGTGAAGAGAACCTGGACATACGCGGATGCCATTTTCTTCGTAATCGTTCACCACACAGATTATATGCTTGTTTATGGTTATGAATATATGTTTCTGATTCCTCAAAACTATGGTTGGACTATGCATTCTGCACTAAAGAACTACTATGCATTCTGCACTAAAGAACAGGATTGGTTCGGTTTCGGCTTTGTGTTAAACTACAACTAAATTAATTCGTAGGCTCGAAAGTTATGTAAACCAAGCGAAAAAGTAAATCTCAAAGAACCGGACTGACTCAGAAGTTAGACTACGGTTTGATTTCGATTTTGAGTAATACAGTTGCTCAATTCAATATGAGGAATCATATTTACAAATAATTTGATTCACTAAAAATTAGGAATAAAAAGTTAATTTAAAAACTTATTTCCAAATCAATTTTACCAGAGTCTCAATAGTTTTTTTTTTTGATAAGTCGAAGTCTCAATAGTTGACATCTATGGGCGGAGTATATTTTCAAAGGGTGTTTTCTTTCTCGTAAACCTAAAATGATTGTTTTTGTTTTGGTACAAGGAGCTAGCAGTGCTACAGGAAGAAGGCTCCAGTTTTTGTTTGGCTTCCCACATCGTCCACCAAAAGGGGGAGATATAACACGACTAATAAAAGGAGCAGACGAAAGAAGGAGAACTCCATATACCTTTCTCGGCCTTTTGGCTAAGATCAAGGGTAGTATCTGTTCTTATTAGTTTAATATCTGATATACGTGAGCCATCGGTTCACATGATATTAAATTAATTTCTTGAGGGGAAGAGCCCGTCACAATAGTAGCTATTAGGGTCTCTCGCGCGTTGCCTAGGCGTTGCACTACATCTTTGGCTTGGCGCACCCCACCCTGCACTACTTTCTTGGCCTGGCGCACCCCACCCAAGACAGAGTCCGAAATTTTGTGTATGGACCGAAATAGACGAAGACCGGGAAACCTTCAAATGGCTATTTTATTGAGCCTCTTGCACGGAGAGGAGGACTGGCTCTGGTGGCGAAAAATTACAAGGCTCTGGTGACGGAAAATTACAATCGCATGCTTATGAAGCCGCGGTTTGTTCAAATTATGCAATATGATAGATATTACAATCGCAGGTCGAAGAATTCGGTATTCGATTTGGTTTCGAGTGTCCTAAGTAAAATTTGAGTAAATAGCTCATACTTAAAGGTCCGGCACAACTTGATATTGAGTTTGCAACAACTAAATCGTTCAACTTAATTACGCACTAATTTAGCAATTGCGAATCCTCAATTGTTCACAATAAATATAATTTTCAGCAATTAAACACCACGTTCAAGCGTATGATTTTCCGTTGCTTGTCCATACCTGAATGAATTGCCCTCCCTACTATTTAACAACCTCACAAACAAACCCGAATCATTCCAAAAGCTATTTTTTTAATAAGCGTCACCCTTTGACATGTAAGCAGTAATAGAATTTTATATTAGATGAATTACATGACATAACCAACAAAATCGAAACACAGCAATATTCTTGATATTTCTCTTTACCAAACAAACCAATGATCAACAAAAAAACAAGGATGATGCTATGGTGTCCCCGGTCATTTTGGGGACACCGTAATTTTTGGCATAACAAAACCCTTACAAGCATAACAAAAATTATTAGAAGTATCATACAACCATAAAATTGCATAACCAAGGCATAACCAAAAACCAATCAAGGCATAACCAAAAATCAACCAAGGCATAACCAACCAAGTTATGCCTTGTTATGGTTTTGGTTATACTTATAATGGTTTTGGTTATGCTTGTAATGAATTTAGTTATACTTATAATGGTTTTGTTATGCTAAAAGTTACAGTGTCCCCAAATTAACCGGGGACACCGAAGTCATTCCCAAAAAACAAACCAATGATCACAATTAAGGATGATGCTATGGTGTCCCCGGTCATTTTAGGAATACCGTAATTTTTGGCATAACAGAACCCTTGCAAGCATAACAAAAATCATTACAAGTATAATAGAACCATAACATGGCATAACCAAGGTATAACCAAAAACCAATCAAGGCATAACCAAAAATCAACCAAGGCATAACCAACCAAGTTATGCCTTGTTATGGTTTTGGTTATACTTATAATGGTTTTGGTTATGCTTGTAATGAATTTAGTTATACTTATAATGGTTTTGTTATGCTAAAAGTTACAGTGTCCCCAAATTAACCGGGGACACCGAAGTCATTCCCAAAAAACAAACCAATGATCACAATTAAGGATGATGCTATGGTGTCCC
>BPLS01000543.1:183020-194713 GCA_019656275.1 Rhododendron kiyosumense
AGAAAGGATACAGAAAAAGATACGCCTAATCTATGCCTTAATTAGAGATACAATGAGATATGATATCCTAATCTATGCCTTAATTAAAACGATACAAAAAGATACTTTCACATGAACATTGGATGCTAATTTTCAGGTGGAAGTTTATGTGTAGACCATCAGCGATCCACAATTTTTTTCCCCTTTTGGGACGGATGCCCAGCACCCTTGTCTTGTTCTTTTTTTTTTTTTTTTTGTTGCTGTGGCCAGTTTTCCTGTTGATGATGTCTCTAGGCACCACTATTTCAAGCAATACTTATATGTGGATCTTGGAGTATTGGCATCATTTTGGTCAGATTCTGCCTGACCTAGGAAAGGGGATAATTGCATGTTGCTTTGATGAGTTGAGACTTCTGGAGTAGCTAAAGAAAGTAACTGTTTTTGGTTATACATTGCAGGGACAAGGTGTTCGAGCAACAAAAAGTCTTGTATCCTTGTTTAATTCCCTCCTTCCCATCTAATTGTGCTGATTTACATGGATAGTTTCCTGTTCCATTCATTCAAGCTTTATTAAATAATATATAAATACCTCTTTTGCAATTGTGCTTGGTTGTTCTTGTAGCCATTACTCTTCTCTCATGTTTTGTGTCCACATTGGTGATCTTTGTTTATATGTAGTTTTTTCTTAACTTGTTGATCCTATAGCTCAGATTTGAAAAAGAATATCGAGAATTTAGAGAAGAACAGTGTGACCAGTCTCAGGACATTAGTGAATCTCGGTTCTGAAGTTTACATGCAAGCTGATGTGTACGTATCTCATTATTTTCTGGTGCCTCATGGGACTACTTCTGCTTTCTATGCATAATGGTAGCGTGTCATATTCATGTTCACATTATGTACTTATGCTCCCACATAATGTTGTGTTACATCAGGTTTTTACAGTGTTCATGTGCATAATGGTAGTGTTCGGTTGTCAATTTAGTTTTGTTTTTCAATCATTACCCTACTTCTTTCTTCAATCATTACCCTATTTTTCCAATTATTACTTTCTCATCTCCCTCTATCTCTCTCCAATCATTACCTACTTTCCAATCATTACTCTATTTCTCTCTCCACCCACTACCAAAACTAAAACTAAACTAAACTGCCAACCAAACAAAGCTATATCTCTTGTATGCATATACAAATTTCCGTTACTGATTGGGATACTTAACTTTCTTTTAGATGTTGGAATGAGAAATTTTTTTTTATCAGTTCTTAAGCTCTGTGTATTCAGACTATTCTGCGAGACATATGGTTTTCAATGCTTTAGTAGCTGTAAAAATATCAACACTTTAATCCAATATCAGTCTTTTTGTTTATTGTGGGTTATTGGGGATTTGATGTTCTGCCTGTTAACAGGCCAGATACAAGAAGAATATTTGTTGATATTGGACTTGGATTTCATGTGGAGTTCACGTGGTCTGAAGCTCTAAATTATATAGCAGCAAGGGAAGAAAAGTTAGCCAGGTAATTTCCATTTTTGTTGTGATTCTTAATGATTGCCCCTATTATAACTCGTTAGAACTTGGATCTTTACTCATTATTCTTAATCCTGCAACCAACACCACGTCTGAGAGAGTAGATATTTATATTTTTGGGCACTGTGTTGTTTCATGAAATGCCCAAATTGAAATGAAAAGGAGAGGAGAGAGGGAAGAGTAGACTGCCACAGACATACAAAATTTATATCTACTCATAGTTGGTCAAACTGAAAACCGAGATTCTAAGACTTTGTTGCTGGCTGTAATTATGGAGGAAACTGACAGCAAGGCAATGGGTCGGACCTGATCTGTTGGTTTGGATAGGGAGTGCGGGTTTTTGCTCAGCCCTACTTGTTACTGTTGGAATACTAGTATACTCGTATACTAGTATATTGTGTTTAGTCCTACATTGCTTATTTACATTATGTAATGAACTATCTCCTTATATAAATAAATGATTATGTGTGAAGGTGTAAGTTACCTTACACACCTTTTCTTCTCCAAACAACATGGTATCAGAGCGGGTTCTTAAACCGCCCTTGAAACCCTAAACCCTCACCACCATAGCCGCCTCTCACCCTAGCCACCCATTCTTGGCCGCCCAAAAAAAAAAAAAACCCTAAAACGACCTACCCAAACCTTTTAGAATCCTAAAACAACTTACCCATACTCATCAAAACCCTAAAACGACACTGTTCACGCGACTGTTCGCGCACTGTTCATCAGGTACTGTTCACGCGCACTGTTCACGTGCACTGTTCGGCGACCTCCCTTACGTCGTCACAGACCTCCGGCGACTCTTGCCGGCTCTCGTTCGGCCACTGGCGACCCTCGTCTGCCTCCGGCGCCTCTTCTAATTGCTGATCTCTGTCTCTTGATGCTTCTGTCGCTTGCTTCTGACACTCTAGTATGAGTTTGCCGTTGGTATTCTGTTGTGTTCTTATTTGTGGGCCTATTCGGCTGCCCTACTTTATGTCTGGTTATTTTGGACTTCTCGTTTCTTCTTGATCTTGTTATTTTATTGCTCTTGTTTGCTGGTGATCGCGGTTTATTGATGATTGTGGCTGCCTCTGTGTTATTGGCATAGTTTCTGGTTGGTATATTTGCAATGAGCTCTGGCACTGCTTCTGTTTCTAGTTCTAGTACTGTGACTTCTGCTGTTAGTCGTTCTTCCCGGTCTCGTGATCGGTTGTCCATTACCTTTACCTTATTGAATTGTCGAAATTATGTTGTTTGGGCTAAGGCTGTTGAAGTCTATTATGTCTGGGAGTCCAACTATCATTATTTTACTGATGATCCTCCCGCGGCGACTGCCGCATCATATGGTGCTTGGGTTCCTGCAGATGCTAAAATTCGTGTTGAGTTTTGGAATAGTATGGAGGAAAATATTAAGAATACTCGGTTTTCTTATCTACTGCGAAAAAAGTATGGATGAAGGTTAAGGAGATGTTCTCTGGGGCTGATAATCTCCGCCAGACTTATGTTCTTCATCAACAGTTCTTTTCTCTTGACCTTGGCAACTTATCATTGGAAGAGTATTATGCCAAGTTTTGTGGAGTGTGTGAGGAGCTCAACACTTGTGAGCCCATTTCTTCAGACATTCAGGTTATGGGGCGTCAGCGTGAGCGCTTGCAGGTAGCTCATTTTCTGTTTGGTTTACCTTCGCCAGCATATGATTCTATCTGGTCCAATCTTTTGGGTGGTAGAGATTTACCTTCTCTCAGTGAGGTGTTCAGTCGTGTCGGTCAGGCCTCTGTTCCAGACTCTAGTGCTGTTGATTTGACCCGTGCTGCCCGCTCGGCTTTGGTTACCATGATTCCTCGTGGTGGTCCTTCTCGTGATTTTGATCGTGGGGGAGGCAGTCGTGGTCCTACCGGCCGTGGATATGGTCGTGATTTTGGTAGCAGTGGTCCGATGCAGTCTATTGGTAGTCGTGATTTTGGTAGTGGTGGTCGTGGTCGTGGTCGTGATTTTAGTCGTGCCCGTGGTCGTGGGTCTCGTTCCTGCACATATTGCCATGGTACTAATCATACAGTTGATTTTTGTTGGATTCTTCATAGCCGCCCATCGGCTCATCAGGTTACTGTTTCTGAGGATGATGGCTCTGTTTCTGTGCCCAGCTCCATCCCACGAGTTGTTACTATTCCAAAGGATGAGTATCATCGCCTGATTTTCTAGCCGCCCTCTTATGTGCCTTCCTCTTCCACTGCTACGTTCGCTCAGAAAGGCTCCACCTTTGCTGACCTGGCCTCTAATACTCCGTGGGTTATTGATTCTAGTGCTACCGATCATATGATAGGTCACTCCATCCACCTCTCTGGTTCTCGTTCTTTTGTGAAGTCTTTTCGTGTTGCCTTGGCTGACGGTTCCTCTTCTGACATTGCTGGTTTGGGTTCTGTTATTTTACATTCTTCTCTTACCTTAGATTTTGTTGTACATGTTTCTCGTTTTCCCCATAGTCTTATGTCTGTTAGTAAACTTACCCAATCCTTAAATTGTTCGGTTACCTTTTTTCCTGATTATTGTTTATTTCAGGATCCCCAGATGGGGAAGAAGATTGGTGGCGGTGTTGAGCGTGGTGGTCTATACTATTTTGACATTGGCGAACGCGAACCTCCTGCCTCTGTTGCTCTTCAGGCTTCAGTATCTCCTTATGAACATCATTGCCGTCTTGGTCATCCCTCCATTTAGACTCTCAAGCAGTTATTTCCGTCGTGTCGTGGTCTTAAGTCTTTGCCATGTGAAGTCTGTGAGTTCAGTAAACACCGTCGTGTTTCTTTTCCACCTAGAGTAGAGAGTCGAGTGTCTCGTCCTTTTCATTTAGTTCACTCCGATATTTGGGATCCAGTGTGTGTTTCATCACGTGGTGGTTTTCAGTATTTTGTTATTTTTGTGGATGACTATTCTAGGTTTACTTATGTTTATCTTATGAAAAACCGGTCAGACTTGTACTCCATTTTCAAATCTTTTTATATAGAAATAAAGACTCAATTTGATGTTTCTCTTCGTATCTTTCGTTCGGATAATGCTGGTGAATATTTCTATAATGTTTTGTCTTCCTTTTTTGATGAGCATGGTATTCTTCATCAATCTTCGTGTTCTTGCACTCCCCAACAGAATGGGATTGCTGAACGCAAGATACGACATTCGACAGAGGTTGCCCGAGCCCTTTTAATCCAGCGGACGGTTCCCAAATCTTTTTTGGGCGACGCCGTCCTTATTGCCAGTTACCTCGTGAATCGCATGCCCTCCCGCGTTCTTGGGGGTCAAATTCCCTATAGTATTTTGCACCCTGGTTATTCTTTATATTCTTTACCTCTAAAAATTTTTGGGTGCACGTGTTATGTTCATGCCCTGGATCCCGGCCGCGATAAACTTGATCTCTGCACTCCATGATAATGGGACTTGGGAGTTGGTTCCTTTATCCTTTGGAAAATCTACTGTCGGGTGCCGCTGGGGATTCACTGTGAAATATCATCCTGATGGGTCCGTTGAGCGTTACAAAGCTCGCCTTGTTGTTAAAGGCTACACCCAGACTTATGGTGTTGACTATGCTGAAATCTTTTCCCCGGTTGCGAAACTTGGTTCTGTCCGTCTCCTTATTTCTCTTGCAGTCAACCTTGGCTGGCCCTTATTTCAATTGGATGTCAAGAATGCTTTCTTACATGGAGATCTTCTTGAGGAGGTTTATATGGAGTACCCACCTGGGTTTGTTGTTCAGGGGGAGCGTTCTCAGGTATGTCGTCTTCGTAGAGCTTTTTATGGGCTTAAACAGTCTTCTAGGGCCTGGTTTGGCAAGTTCAGTGATGCAGTTTTAAAATTTGGTATGAATCGATATTAGTTTGATCATTCTGTTTTCTCTCTCACATCTCCTCGAGGCAAAGTGTTATTGATTGTGTATGTCGATGATATTATTATTCCAGGTAATGACCAGAGAGGTATTGATGCGTTGAAGGTCTTTCTGCAGAGTCAATTTCATACTAAAGACTTGGGTAGATTGCGACACTTTTTAGGTATCGAGGTGGCACCATCTAAAGATGGTATTAGTTTATCACAAAGGAAATATGTGCTGGATATCTTAGATGAGACTGGTTTGTTGGGGTCGAAACCTGTCGATACCCCTATGGATCCTAATGTCAAACTATGCATTGATCAGGGAGAGGCACTGTCTAGTCCTGATCAATATTGTCGTTTGGTTGGTAAACTGAATTATCTCACTATTACACGTCCTGATATTTCATTTGCAGTGAGTATTGTGATTCAGTTTATGTCTGCTCCTCGTGTGCCACATTGGGAGGCTGTTTTTAGAATTGTCAAGTATCTCAAATTTCATCCTGGACGTGGTCTATTTTATAGAGCTAATGGTCATTTGCGTATATAGGCCTTCACTGATTCTGATTGGGCAGGAGGCCCATCTGATAGGAGGTCAACCACTGGACATTGTGTTTTTCTTGGTGGCAATCTTGTTAATTGGAAGAGTAAGAAACAGACCGTCGTTGCACGGTCTAGTGCAGAGGCAGAATATAGAGCCATGGCTCACACCACATGTGAGATTGTGTGGGTGCGATCTTTTCTTGAGGAGATAGGATTCCATGTGCAATTGCCTATGAATTTGTATTGTGATAATCAAGCAGCAATTCACATTGCATCCAACCCTGTATTTCATGAGCGGACTAAGCATATCGAAATTGATTGTCATCTGGTGCGAGAGAAGTTGACTGATAGTGTTATAGCAACTTCTTTCGTGTCTACAAGTGCTCAATTGGCTGACATATTCACCAAGTCATTGTTTAAGCTCCGGTTGGAGATGTTATGTGACAAGCTGGGTTTGTGTGATATTTATTTCCCAGCTTGAGGGGGAGTGTTGGAATACTAGTATACTCGTATACTAGTATATTGTGTTTAGTCTCATATTGCTTATTTATATTATGAAATGAACGATCTCTTTATATAAATAAATGATTATGTGTGAATATGTAAGTTACTTTACACATTTTCTTCTCCAAACAACAGTTACGATGAATAGGGTTTATGCGCTTCCTTTTCCAAGTTCTTCATGCGATGTGAGATAAGAGTCAAAGTAATTCGTCTTTGTTAGATATATCTTTACCAATATGTCATGATATATCTTTAGCAATATGTCATGGATCAATTAGACACTAGCCTTCTTCGGTCATGCAATGAGAATTCTCTGTTCACTTCTCTCTCTTTTTCCTGAGTTCAACGAGTTTGTTGTAAAAGAGGCCTCCTTATGTTATTATTACTGTTTCCTTATCTTGCTTCTCGGTATCCTTGTACATAAATTGATTATTACTGGATACTACTCTACAGGCAAATAGAAGATTACACTCGCTTAATTGCATCAATCAAAGCCCAGATTAAGATGGTATGCAAACCATGAATTATATTCATTCCTCCACCCTCCACTTCTCAATATCTAAACATTTGACAACCCGCTTCAATTTTTGGATGCAGGTTTGCGAAGGGATTAGGGAATTACTCCAACTGCCCGAAGAGGGGTCTTACTAAAGGAGGGCTCTTGTATGACAGAGTTACTAATTTGTTAATCGAATTAATGCCCAAGTTCCTACCGTTGCTTTGCCAGCATCTGCACCATGAAGAACGAGGAGAAAACGATACAAAATCACAGTAATGTGTCCATATGGAATTTTCTTGCACTGATGACAGCGGTGATTAACGAGCTCATAAGGCCTTGCTTTTCTGTTGTTTATGCAAGAAACAGTGTTTTAGTTCGGCAGTTGACAGTAAGTTGTATGTAAGTTACTACTGAGTATCATCATTTAAATGGTTCATCGCGTTTCCTGTGCTGCTCTACTTGCCCACTTGGATGCTTTTGGAATGGCTTGTGACCTATGCAATTGTGTCCTCTTGAACTTCTAAACACATTGTGTGAAAAGTTTTGTCAAGGAAAGGAAAACGTGCAGAAAAAGATGTATATATGCTCTGTTGTTTAATCGGAAAATGTAGTTTGTTAAGTATTATTTGTGTTTTTAGAGTTTAATGCAACGGAAAATGAAAGCCCCCAGAAAATGTTTTTGGGTCAACGGAAAATGAATTGATTTCGTGGCAAATGTTTTCTACTCGTCGAAAGTGGAAAACGATTTCTTGATTAGCACTATTGTTCCATCACCACTGTGACCACTCAACTCTGAACACCGCTGTCGACTTTGCTTTGCAGTGGCATACCACTGTTGTGACCACCTGACCACCATCACTATCATTGCAACTGGCACAAACTTAAGGTTTCCACTGTATACGGCGCCTAGGTGAAGGAGCCAGCCGGATGAGGCCTCATCTTTTACGAGACCTACGTTTCTACTATTTCCATGCCAAAGAACTGTCTAAATGTCCTACTCAATACATTTGCACTTAAAATTTTGATAATAAAAACTCTATCTTTGTTGTCCGTGTAGGATCATTGTTGTCTTCTTGGTTTTTTTCCTTGCTAATAGCATTTCTGATCTTCCAAAAGCATGCACGAAAAATAATTCACTGTTCAAAAAGTCCAGAAAAATTCCTTGCCCAAATGCTCCAATGAGCCAAATATCTGCAAAACATTTTAAATGTTTAGAAAAAAAAAAGAAGGGAAACTATTAGCCCAAAGAAAATTAGTTTAATCATTTTGGGGCTGAAGTTGAAATGGGCATTTTTCAAAATTCTTAAAATGGCAGACATCGTCTGCAGGAGGGAGGTGCAGGTTTTCTTGACTGTGCAGATACATCCAGCAAAGACATGCCTAGTCAACTCAAATTAATTCTTGCCTATTCTCTTTACTCTCATTCTTAATTTTAGCGTTGCACTCGCTTTTAATCAGTTCTCACGCAATTGGTACTTCAAGATATTTTTGAAAGACGTTCTCGTGGTTGTTTTTCACGCATTATATGACTAAGATTGGTACAACCAAAAATTTCAAAATACTAGTGTTTTGTTTGTCTACAGTGGTCATCATACTGCATGACTAGAAGCCATGATCGGACTGTCAATTCACGGTTAATAGAATAAGCATCGTTAATTCGCATGAGTAAGGTAATTTTTTGGGTGATTGATTGAAGTAAAACTACGTTGTATTCAATGCTCTTGAAACACCGTCATATTAATATAGGGCCAACACAATTGGTCATAGAGCCAAAAAATATACTACCTCCGTCCCAATTTACTTGTCACTTTTTGGAGTTCGTGCCACTTTTCAATTGATTATATCTTGTAATTTATAATATTTTAAGCGATTTTGAAAACACTGTATTATAGAACAAATCGAGATCTATCAAACAAGATCCATATTGGATATAAAATTCATTACCAATTTAAAGATATAACTAATTCTTTTTTTCGGTTGGAATAGAACTGTGACAAGTAAATTGGGACGGAGGAAGTATATTGGAAAAGATGCTTCGGAACATAACGTGACGATGCTAAGAGAGAGGTTGAGATTTGATAAATCGATGGGACATATAATGAAAACAAAACCTAGAGAACAGAACAGTCCCCAGTGTTGGTGGGGCCATATATAGGAGGAGAATCAGAGGAAGGGAAAGTTTTATTCAGTGGTTCTGGCCATATGCTGCCTCAGGATTCTTATCATCCCCTACGTTTTGTTAGTATTTTTTGATATTCGTGTTATTTATGGCTTATGCTTCTTTACGTACTCAGAGACACTATTGTTTATGATATTCTCAAAATTTCAATTAATATATGTAGTCGAGATTTGTCAAACAATATTTGTATCTATTATGCATATATAATGGATAAAAGTATTAAGATATACAGTACTACATAATTTGATTATTCGATTAGAATAGAATAATGGATAAGTAAATTTGGACAAATGGACGCAGTTTTATTTGCGAGCTTATTATTAGGTCTATGACCTCTTCAAAAAAGTGTGGTAGTTAAAGAGCAACTGCAATGGGTATGTTATATTTGGGTGTTAAAAGGTTTGTTAAAATGTGTATTAGGATAAAAATGAGTCTCACAAGTATGCGTTAGAGATTAATAACGCAGAAGTGTGTTAAAACATTCACAATGAGTTTAATAAATTTGTGTGTTAAAAAATTTGTTAGAATAAAAAATGGGTCTCCACAAGTGTATTAGAAGTAGTAGACATTTATGGTTGGAGTTTTTATTTATAGAGATGAGATCCACTTGTTATTTGCCAGTATTTTTGTCAAACTTGGTACACATGCTAGCACACTACAAGATTTACCACACTTTAGCACACAAACTAAAATAAACATTATGGCACAAAAAATACTTTTTTATTTGCTAAGCCTTAATACACACAATTAAAACACTAGTTATGCTAACTTCCGCCCGCTAGATGATGATAATGTACCAAAATTTTAAACAAGTTCGGATATCAATACAAATCTCACGGATATTAGTACACATTCACAAATATCTATACACTTTCTCAGATATCAATGCACATTTTATTTATTATTCTACACATTTTGGGCGAAGGTTAGAATAATTCATAATTCAAACACCTTTTGGGCTTTTTTTGTGGAAACCTACACGAACATTTGTCATTAGTTGACCTTGGGTGTTCCGTTTTCTAAAAAAAAGAACTTTTAAAAAAAGAAGGTAATTTTAAGCTCAAAAATTATGTGTTTATGCAAATAATTTTTTACCAATAATGGATCTTGTTTGATAGATCTCATCAAGATCTTTTAAACGGTGCAAAAAAAATTGAAAAAATATTTTTCATTTGCATTATATTTGAGTTTGAAATTACATCCGTTTGAAAAAACAGAAACTTTTTATTAAAGTGGAACACCACCTATCCGCTTCTCATAATTGCTCTCTGTACACCTCCAAATATTTGCTGTCAAATTGTCCCCCGTTTCCTGATTAATTTCTTCAATAATAGAGCTATCTTTGTGGCATTGATTGTGCGAGTTCGTGAAGAGGGTTGGACAAGATTGACTCGATTAGGTGGTGTTTTACTTTTTTAAAAAGTGCTTTTTTTTTTTAAACGAAGTAATTTCCAACTCAAATATAGTGAAAATGAAAATATTTTTTCAATTTTTTTTGCATCGTATAAAAGACTTTAATGAAATCTATCAAATAAGATCTATATTAATAGAAAAATTATTTATATAAATACATAATTTTTAAACTTAAAATTTCATTCTTTTTTCACAAAAGTGGAACACCGCTTAGTAGATTGTTGCCGAACTACTGTCGACAAGCGGGATTCGCCTCCCCACCATGTGCTTGGGGGAGTTTCGCACCCTCGCAAACTACCTCAGGTGGTACTGAATCATTACTCCTGGCCACGGCCGTGCAGTAAAGGTATCGCCGCTGTTTTGCACAGAGAAAGTTAGAGAGAGAAATTGTCAGAGAGGGAGAGAGAAACAGAGAAAGATGAAGAGAAGAGAGACAAAAAAGAGGGGAATTCAAAGTCAGAGCTCAGTGGTTACTTGAACAGCCCTATACCTTTTCTAGGCTTTTACTTTGTACCTTCTGTTTCTCTCTCTCTCTCTCTCTCTCTCTCTCTCTCTTCAGATTCAGATGCCTCGCAATGTTCATTGATTCGTCTGTGGTGGCACTGCACTCGGGGACAATAGGTTGTGCAGCAGCATCTGAGACACTGTTGTAGTAGGTGGTACCATCCCTACCAAAAAACTAGCAGTAGTTCTCGTCCCCCTTTCCTTTCCCTTTTGCTCTGTGAATTGTCTCTCTCTCTCTCTCTCTCTCTCTCTTCTCTCTCTCCCATTAAAATTCTTCATGCATGCATGGAAAATAGGTACAAGTGTATATAGGATAATATACGCTGACAACAGCTATCTACATAAAATACGACAACACGTAAATGTATTAGCTTTAGTCACACCCCAGTACACAGTTTTTTATTCCCTAGAGTTCCCTAGAATGCCCCTTGGGTGGTTCTAGAGATGAACGATTCGAATGTAGCTTAAGTGGACACAATGAGGGCCAACAACTTAACAAGGTTCCGGTTAGATGCTACCTTCTCACCCACTGTATTTGTATTACTCCTATATTCTACCAACAATTACCGAGTTACTCTCTTGGAAGTGAAATTTCAAAATCAGATTTGTCCACCTTCTCACCCACTGTATTTGTATTACTCCTATATTCTACCAACAATTACCGAGTTACTCTCTTGGAAGTGAAATTTCAAAATCAGATTTGTTTTGGACAAATCTG